>ML374271.1:0-16648 GCA_005239525.1 Nicotiana knightiana | reverse complement strand
GGGGGGGGGGGGATTTCCATAGAGTTGGGGTAGTATCCAAACACAATATGCAGAAATTGGTAACTTAAAAACATACAATCACAGTATTCAGGCTCATGTTAACATGGACCTTTATTGAAATTCAAAACTAAACATGCTCAGATGCCAAATGGTATAGAACTCATTCCAGAAACAAGGAATCACAGGAGTGCAAGTCATAGAGAAGAATGAGTATTAGCATAACACAAACATTAAATTATCTCATGCATTCAATTATCACAGAATGACAACAGGGCATTGAACATTATTATAGCTAAATCATGCTTGTGTAATTCAAACATATGTGCGGAAAGAGCGTAGTAGAAAAACCCCGAGTCCCCGATGCTTCAGAGTTCACAAGAGCCTCGAGAATGGGCTCCAAGTAGTGGTTGCACCGAAGAAGGTTGTTTAATAATTGTAGAGAGTGTTCGAGTGTAACAGTGGGTGAATGAGTGAGAGAGGAGAACAATGAGAACAATAACAGGGATCAGGAGAGTCAAAAGGTCTGTTAAGGGGTTTTAGGGGATGGGTTTATATAGTAGAATATTTCACACATAAAAATACTGAAATACAGTAAATTAAACACGGAATAAGGAAAATATGCCAGAATCAATTAGAATCCATTTAGGGCAAATAACACATAGAATAAGGAAGTTCAATAAATTAAACAGAGAATAAGGAAAATATAGCATGCGAGAATCAATTAGAGTCAGTTTTTGGGAAAATAACACTAAAATAAGGAAATACAGTAGGTTGAACAGAAAATAAGGAAAATATAGCATACGAGAATCACTTAGAGTCAGTCTTAGGGTAGGAAATACAGTGGGTTAAACAAAAATAAGGAAAATATCAGTCAAACACAAGAAAGGGAAGAATATCAACCAAAAATCAGTAAAGAATAAGGGAAAATCTCAAACCCTAGTTGGGACTGACGACTTGAATCGAATCAATAATGCAAGAATCTTTCAATATAACATGTATAGAGATGAAAGATCGTCCAGATATTCACATAATCAAAGTAAATTGGCTCGTTCTTGAGAAGTAGTTCTTGCCAAAAATAGGGCAAGAACTAATTAGTACCATAAACATGCGTATAATGATGGAGTATCACAAAATAGGTAAGTAGATCATGGATTGATTCCATGTTTGAGTCGAAATCAGAGGGGGTTAGGGGTTACGGCGGCTAGGGTTTAACAGAGAAGAAGAGAGGTGAGAGGTTCTTGAGGCGGTGAGGCAAAGGGGAAAATGGGTTAGGGTTTTGATTAGGTTTAGGTAATTAAAAAGGATTGGGTTATTGTGGGTCGTTGATCACTCGAGATCAACAACCAGGATAAAAGGGGGATGGGACAGGTTATTTAGAGCGGGTTTCTAGGTATTTTAAATTGGGTAATTTGGTTTTGGGCTTGGGGTAATTGGGCTGAGGTCTGGGTGGTTTTAGGTCCGAAAAATAAGTAAGAAATTGGGCTATCATTTAAATACCCCAAAATTTATCAAAATAATTTATAAAAATACTTAATAGATGAATGAAAATATTATTTATGCACTAAAATGCTTAAAACAATAATTTTGTATTATAAAAATATAAATTTGCTATTTTGACATAAATAATATAGAATAAAGAGCCTTTATGTACAAATATATGCTTAAATAGCTTGAAAAATGCTAATGTAATTATATGGAATGAAATAAAGTGTTTGAAACATATATTATAGGTGAAAAATAATTATTTTAGATAACTAAGTCATCACAAAATAATTTAAAATATAATTACTAGATATTTATATATAATTAAAATATAAGAAAATTAATTTAAAGCTCTAAAAATTATGAAAAATTATAAAAAATGCTTTTATAGGTTTGTAAACTAAATAATGATGCAAATATGCTATTTTGAATATATATATATATATATATATGCATTTGGAAAATATGAGGGCAAAATTGGGTATCAACAACTGCCCCTCTTTACCCGGGAATGATGAAAGAGTTGTCGGTTAAAGAAAATGATGACTGATTTTGATCGAATGAGGTGATTTGAAAATGGAGGCCGAACCTCTGTTCTTGAGTTTCCTACATATCCCTGGTGTTACGGGAATCAGGCTTTGTGTAGTTCTGGATCCATCGGTGAACTGAACTGATGGAGTTGTCATAGGAATGGTTGTATGTTTCGGAAAGGTTTCTTTTGGTTAGAACAATATCAGATGAGTTTATACGAAGTTGCGAATGTGAATCTAAAACGTTATCGATGTATCTCAAAATGAGTATCTTGAACGGTTATCAACTAAAAGTGGGTATGGTAGTTGATTGCGTTTGAATTAATTGCAGGATGTGGACATTGAATGGAAACCGGAGCAAAGATTGCTCCTGTTAGGAGAACGGTTACTTCCTGGATTACCTGCAAAACTTAAAACACGATGCATGCAAGTATACATGCATTATTGAGAGAATTTAAACATGATTCAAATTCCCTTTGGACCTTGAATCATGTGATAAGGAATTCACAGGCCATGAAATGATGTCCCCGGGCCATGAAAATGGTGCCTCTGAACCATGGCGCCTTTAAATAATGATGTGCAATAATGATGTGTAATTAGGGAGGCAATGCTTAGCCTCATGCAAGAAGAGGAGACAATGCTTAGTCTCATGCAAAGAAAGGCCGATCTTAGCCTTATGCAATTAGGGAGGCAATACTTAGCCTCATGTAAGAAGAGGATACAATGCTTAGTCTCTATGCAATTAGGAGACAGTGCTTAGTCTTATGCAATTAGGAGACAATGCTTAGTCTCATGCAATTAGGAGACAGTGCTTAGTCTCATGCAAAGAAAGGCAATGCTTAGCCTTATGCAATTGAGGAGGCAGGTCTTAGCCTCATGCATAGCTGGAGGTGCTTGTGATAGATAATTTGCTATCTTGAAGGTAGTGGCCTGATGTGTTTGCAGGTATTATTGTCTTACTGTGCCTGCATATAAAGAAAATTTATGAGTTTTGTGGGGGAAGGTTGGTTCGCGCCTTTGTGTTCTGCTTTTCCTATGCTCCAGTCTTAAGATCCTGTTTGAGTTACCCTGGGTAACATCTGGCTGCCATAAAAATAAAGTTTTCAAAATATGCGTGCGTTTGATGAATGTAGTTATTTCAAATATAGTAGTATGCAATATCAAGTAAGCTATATGAACCAATGACTGTGACATATCTTAGAGATATTGCGACCTCCTTTCTTTAGAATTTTAAGGGTCCTCCTCAAAATTCTGCCCTAGTTTAAGAGCAATTCTTTGATTGTTCTGCATATGACGAAGTTGGCTGAACTTGCTTTAGAATTTTGAGGGTACCACAGTTTCTGACCATGGTAAAATGAAGATTTTATTGAGATGTGACTGAACCCACATGGCTGCCTACGTATCCTCTCTTAAATGGGAATGAGGTCAAGCGTAGTTTAGTTGCATCAAATGAAGAAATGTAAACAATCTAAACATAATATCTTTTGACTGCGTTTGTGTTGATAGGTTTTGGCCAAAATTCTCTATCTATTTCTACAAGTATGAGTGCTCCTCCTGCCAGTACTCTGTGAACCATATAGGGTCCTTGCCAATTGGGTGAAAATTTTCCTTTAGCTTCATCTTGATGCGGGAAGATCCGCTTCAGCACCAGCAGCCCCGGTGTGAATTGTCTTGGCCTGACCCTTTTGTTGAAGGCTCTGAACATTCTGTTCTGGTAAAGTTGACCGTGACATACCGCATTCATTCTTTTACCATCAATGAGAGTCAATTTTTCATCCCGCATCACTGAGTTCGACCTCTTGTATGATTCTTAAAGAAGGAATTTCTATGTAACGACCCGGCCGGTAGTTTCGTGAGATTATCCCGTTCCCCCATTTCTGCTTTATCATATATTTCCTAGACTGTGGTCGAATGGTTTGCGTTCGGAGTGGTCGTGGTGAGAACAGAGACACTTAGCCTCTTAAAGTAGCCTAATAGTTGAAAAGTCAAACTGAGAGTTGACTTATTAGTAAACGACCTCGGAATACGGATTTTATGGCTCGTGTAGCTTCGCTAGGTGATTTGGGACTTAGGAGTGTATTCGGAATGAAGTTTTGATCTCCGATGTAGAATTAGGCTTGAATTGGCGAAAGTTAGTTTTTGGCGATTTTTGGTCGGCAGTTGAAAATAGGATATGGGGGTCAAAATGGAATTCTGACAGTTGGAGTAGGTTTTTAATGTCGTTTTTTATATGTGTGCAAAATTTCAGGTCAATCGGAGGTGTTTTGGTTGGTTTTAGCATCGTTGGCGAAATTTAGAAGTTTCAAAGTTCATAGGCTTGAATTTGATATAATTTTGGTGTTTTCGTGTTGTTTTTGGTGTTTCAAAGGCTTGACTAAGTTTTAATGATGATATGGGGTGTGTTGGTAGGTATGATTGAGGTTCCGGGGGCCTCGGGTGAGTTTCAGGCGGTTAACGGATCGATTTTTGGTTTTGGAACTTGGCCGATTTGCTGGTGTTTCTGCAACAGAGTTTTGCTCTATGCGTTCGCGGAAGAGGGCTCGCGTTCACATAGAGTGTGTGGTGGAAGGGGGGGGGGGCAGTTGTTCAATGCGTTCGTGGGCGAAGGGGTGCGAACACGAAGTGTTGAGCAGGGTGACCATCTCGAATGTGGGGGTGTATATGCGTTCGCGTAGAGTAGGAAGCACCTGAGGACCCCAGGCCCATTGGCCTATGCGATCGCGTAGGAGCCTATGTGTTCGTGAAGGTCTGGTGTGGTGGAGCAGTTCGTTCACATGGCTTTTGGTGTGTTCGTGTAGAGTAAAAATTAGGGGCCTGTTGGATTGTTCTATGCGAACGCGGTCAATGTGATGCGTTCGCGATGAAGAAAAGTCTGGGCAGACAGTTTAAGTTCTAAATTCGGGGGTTCTTGGCCATAACTCAATATTTCATTACAGAGCTCGGGGAAAGGAGATTTTGGACGAGCTTTTTAGTGGGGTTCTCTTGGTAAGTGTTCTTCAATCATTTTTGGTTCAATTCCACGAATTTGTCTTGATTTTCACCATGCAATTTGAGGAATTAAAGTAGAAAAGTTGGGGAAAATGGGAGGAAAAATTAGGAAAATTCTTTTGGTGATTTGAGTGGCAATTGAGGTCGAATTTTGGTAAATTTGGTATGGGTAGACTCGTAAGGGAACGAGGTTTCTAGTGATGTAAATTTTATCAAATTTTGAGACGTGGGCTTGGGGCTCGGGTTTGGCCGAATTTCAAGAATTGTGTTAAAATTTGTATCTTTCGATTGGGTTTTGTTTCGTTAGCGTATATTGATGATGCTAATCTGATCTTGGTTAGATTCAGAGCATTTGGGATCCAATTCGAGGGGCAAGCGCATCGCGGAGTAGCTTTTGGGCTGTTTTGAGGTAAGTAACGATTGTAACTCTAAACCCGAGGATATGACACCCCGTTAATTGATATCGTGTTGATAAATGAGGTGACGCACACGCTAGGTGATGAGCATGGGGGCGTGCACCGATAGGGATTGTGACTTGGTCCATCCCATAGCAACTATTAAGTTGCGTATTCGGTTTGAAACCTCACGACGTCCTGTCTTTTAGGAGTTTATACTTGTTATGGGCTGTGAGCCATATTTGGGGTCTTGTGCCGACCTGTTAGACCCTCAGGGGGTACTTTTACACTATTCTACCACTATCCTGTTAGTAAATTGTGAACTCAGTCATTGTTTCCTAATTGTTGTTATTTTTACTGTTATCACACTGCTTTGAAAACTCTGAAAAGTATTTTGGGCTGAGTCCCGTAAGTCAAGATAAATTACCCAAGTGGCTTGTGAGGGTGACTGAGTCAGGCCGAGAGCCGAGTGTGTGAGGATAATTAAGGGACGGGCTGCACGCTGCAACAATATATGTGTTATACATTATATGTAGGTCGGGCTGCACGCCGCAACAATATAGATTATATATATATGGATCGGGCTGCACGCCGCATCAATGTATGTTATATATGGATTGGGCTGCACGCCGCAACAATATACATATTGGATCGGGCTGCACGCTGCAGCAGATATAGTGCTTGGGCTGAAGGAGCCGCTCCAGGAGTCTGTACACCTATAGTGAGCGCAGTCGACTATTATATGGATCGGGCTGCACGCCGCAGTATAAATATATGTTGTATATATGGATTGGGCTGCACGTCGCATCCGTATAATTATATATATATATATATATATATATATATATATATAAATATAGTGGAGCGGGCTGCCCGCTGCAACAGTTGTGTGTGTTCATGGTACTTATTGAGTATGAGTGTTAAGTGAGAGCATGAGATACTGATAGTGGAGTCACGAGTGACTGAGAGGCTTGCCCGAGAGGCTTTATTGTGAGTGATATTGTGCCCGAGGGGCTTATATTTTATGAAAATTCTGTTTTTAACTCTTCATTACAATGAGCCTCTGATAATAAATGTTGGATAAAAGTTTTCCTACGAGATTCTTTAAGTGGAAACCGGAGTTTTTATGAAATATTCAGAATTGTAGTTTTCTGACTTGATTTTCCATTTCCACTATTATTCATTATATGGATTTACATGATTTAAATGCTCGTCACTACACTCAAGTTTTTAGTTACATTGATTACTCACTGAGTTGGCGTACTCACGTTACTCCCTGCACCTCTGTGTGCAGATCCAGGTACCGGACCATCTAGCTAGTTGACTTCCAGACGAGCTTGAGTTGTTTGAGGATTGAGGTAGCTGCTCAGCGTCCCCAACTCACCTCATTTCCTTTCCTCAGTTTATTTTTTCTTTTGGTATTTTGTATTCGGACTTTTGTTGTAACAAGTCACTGTTGTACATTGTATTTTCAGTCTTAGATGCTCATGACAGTCGACTCTTGATTTTTGGGGAAGTGCGTATTTGTTTCATCCCATTCTGCTATTTTTAAATCTGCTAAAATGTTTGGGAAAATTAATATTTATATTGATAGTCTGAAATGGTTGGCTAGCCTAGTTCCATGATAGGCGCCATTACGGCCGGTTAGGATTTGGGGTCGTGACATTTTACTTCAGCGGGAATAACAGCTTCAGTACCGTAGACCAGCAAATAAGGGGTTTCCCGGTTGATGTGCGAACTGTGGTACGATATCCAAGTAGACCAAACGGTAACTTCTCGTGCCATTATTTGTGATTATCTACCATTTTTCTTAATATCTTCTTAATGTTCTTGTTGGCGGCTTCCACAACTCCATTCAGTTGCGGCATGTATGCTGTGGAATTTTTATGCTTGATCTTAAAGGTTTCACACGTGGATCTCATTATATCACTATTAAGGTTGGCAACATTGTCGGTGATGATTGATTTTGGCACTCCGAATCGACAAACAATTCGATCCCTAACAAAATCTACGACGACTTTCTTAGTTACAACCTTGTAAGACGTGGCTTCAACCCATTTTGTGAAATATTCTATGGCCACTAAAATGAACTTGTGCCCATTTGAAGCGACGGGTTCGATTGGACCAATGACATCCATCCCCCAAGCGAGAGAATGGCCAAGGTTCACTTGTTGCATTGAGTTCATTGGATGGCATTCGTATCATATCCGTATGTACTTGGCATTGATGACACTTTTGGACATACCTGATGCAGTCCGTTTTCATAGTCATCCAAAAATATCTTGCTCTTAATATCTTCTTAGCTAAAACAAATCCATTCATATGTGGTCCGCAAGTTACGACATGTATCTCTTCAAGCTATTTGGATGCTTCCTTAGCATCGACATACCATAATAACCCCAGATCTGGTGTCCTTCTGTACAGAATTCCTCCACTTTGGAAGAAATGGTTCTGATTATGATTTGCGTGCTCCGCGTACTCTCCTTTTCCCAAGTATTCTTTGATGTCATGGAACCATAGGTTCCCATCAGTTTCTTCTTCAACATGGGCACAATAAGCTGGCTGATTACGAATCCCTACTGGAATAGGATCAACGAAATTCTTATCGGTGTGTTGTATCATGGAAGATAGAGTGGTCAACACATCTGCGAACTCATTCTGGATTCTCAGAATACGTTTGAACTCTATCTTTGTGAATCTCTTCATCAATTCTTGCACATCGTACAAATACGACAATATTTTGGTATTCTTTGTAGCCTATTCTCCTAGAACCCGATGTACCAAAAGGTTTGAATCACCAATTACCTGCAATTCCTGAATGTTAATGTCAATGGACAACTTGAGTCCCAAGATGCAAGCCTCATATTCTGCCATATTGTTGGTACATGAAATATGAGTTTTGCGAATACCGAATAGTGTTGACCCGTCTCTAATACCAAAACTACTCCAATACTCACTCCTTTGAAATTTGCAGCCCCATCGAAGAACATTATCCAACCATCATACGTTTCAGTGATATCTTGTCCTATAAATGATACCTCTTTATCGAGAAAATACATTTTCAGTGGTTCGTATTCTCCTCATATAGGATTTTCTGCCAAATGATCCGCCGATACCTATCCCTTGACCGCTTTCTGAGTTACATAGATAATGTCGAACTCACTTAATAGTATCTGCCATTTTACCAGCTTCCCTGTAGGTATGGGTTTCTGGAAAATGTATTCTAGAGGATCCATCCTTGATATGACATATGTGGTGTAGGCACAGAAGTAGTGCCTCAACTTTTGAGCTATCCACGTCAGAGCGCACCAGGTGCGTTCCAACAAAGAATACCGTGCTTCGTAGGGTGTGAACTTCTTACTCAGATAGTATATGGCCTAAACTTTCCTTCCTGTCTTATCGTGTTGTCCCAAGACACAACCAAAAGCCCCATCTAGTACAAACAAACAGAGTAGCAGAGGTCTCCCAGGTTCTGGAGGGACCAGGACTAGTGGAGTGGACAAATATTCCTTGATTTTGTCAAAGGCTTTCTGACATTCTTCAGTCCAACTTATTGCAACATCCTTCTTCAATATTTTGAAATTGGTTCACAGATCACAGTTGATTGTGCTATGAAACGGCTGATGTAATTGAGACGCCCTAAGAAACTCATCATATCTTTCTTGTTCTTTGGAGGTGGCAAGTATTGGATAGCCTTGACCTTTAACGGGTCTAACTCAATTTCTCGGCGGCTGACGATGAACCCTAACAACTTTCCAGCAGAGACTCCAAAGTCACATTTGTGATCTGCTATGTGATCTGTACCCTTTTTTTATTTGATGATGACGTCGTGCACGTACACTTCTATCTCCTTGTGTATCATGTCGTGGAAAATGGTTGTCATGGCCCTCATATAAGTGGCTTCAGCATTCTTCAGACCAAAAGACATCATTTTGTAGAAATATACTCCACATGGTGTAATAAAGGCTGTCTTTTCGGCATCCTCTTCATCCATCCAGATCTAATGATATCCCGCGAAGCAATCCACAGAAAACTGGAGTTCATGCTTGGCACAATTGTCGATCAGTATGTGTATATTGGGGAATGGGAAATCATCTTTGGGACTTGCTCTGTTTAAATCTTGATAGTCAACACATACTATGAATTTCCCATCCTTCTTCGGAACTGGCACGATGTTAGCCAACCAGGTTGGATATTCAACCACTCTGAGAACCTTAGCTTTGTTCTTCTTGGTGACTTCCTCTTTTATTTTCAGACTCATATCTGGCTTGAACTTTTTGAGCTTCTGCTTTACAAGCGGATACATAGGGTTGGTCGGTAGCTTATGAGCCACTATGGACGTGATCAAACCGGTCATATCATCATAGGACCATGCAAAAATATCCTCGTACTCTTTCAAAAACTATATGTATTCTTCTTTCTCTGACATCGATAGGTGAATGCTTACATGAGTTTCCTTGACTGTTTCTGAGTCTCCCAAATTGACTATTTCAGTCTCATCCAAATTGGACTTAGGCTTGTTTTCAAAATTTTCCACTTCTCTGAAAATGTCCTCATGTATTATATCTTCTTCTGGATCATCTGAATCACTATCCTTATGTTGCGTTGTCTCATTACATGTCACATTCATAGGTTCATCAGCGTAAGTAGTAATAATGTTGTAGAGACAAAATGTAAGGATAATGATAAATACTAAAACAACAATCCATTGATAAATATTGAAATGTCAAACAAATGCAGTTCAATGATTCGAGCAATTATTCAAAACGAAAACGTTTAAAAACAAAATACTAAAAATGTCTTAAATGCCCATAAAATTGCTTTTAAAAATAATGGTGCTAATTGCCAGGCTACCCAGGAACTCGACGGGCCCTTGATGGTGCAGCATTCCAATTCTTGAGAACAACTCCATTCTCCATTGTCTAAATGATGAGGCCTTCCTCCTCCTCCTCAACTATTGCATTGCAGTCCATGCCTTCATCCTCTAGGAACAGATTCCTTATGCCAGCTAGAACATCATCTTCCTCGGACCCCCACATCATGCCGGCTTGATGAAATGACCGGCTCAAATGTGGTACCGGCTGCTCTAGAGGGTAATAAGGACCACGCCATGATGACGACCAACTCTGATACTCGTGCTAGGTGTATTCATACTCAAGCCCAAAAGTTGTGTCGTGACGCTTTGGCTATATTGGTTTGGTGATACCTTGGAGATTCTTACCGAGACCCTTACCAGGTTCATACCCTGCCCATGCCAATATGCTTTCTATCTTGTTTCTCCACCATTTATCTTTCTCAATTGCGTTGACACGCTCGATGCGATGGTATGTTTCTCCACCCAACTTCCTTCTGTTCTCGACAACCGAAACAATTTGATTGGTGTAAATGGGATTACTTCCATCTCCATGGATGATTACTTCCTGATGGTTCCATTCCAACTTCACGCCTGATGTAGAGTAGAGGCTAGAGCCTCAACGACATGTATCCAAGGTCATCCCAATAACAGATTGTATGTAGCGGATATATCTAACACTTGAAACTCAATATCAAACCAGGTCGGGACTATCTTTAAGCTGAGGTTGGTCTCCACAATTTGTAGACCTTTGGGACCCATCAAATGCTTTCATGTTCATACTCCCTGATCGTGTCTCATGCAGACCCTTACCCAACCTTTTCAAAGTAGTTAGCGGACATATGTCGAGACTTGATCCCCCGTCTATCAGGACCCTGGCAATGAATTATTCCTCAAACTGCAATGTGATATGCAGTGCCCTATTGTGACTTAGTCTTTCCGGTGGCAGTTCGTCTTCGTGAAAGGTGATATTGTGGATTTCCAACACTTTCCCTACCATATTGGCCATCTCTCCACTGGTAATGTTATTGGGTACATAGGCTTCATTCAACAGCTTCATCAAGACATTCCTATGCGCCTCAGAGTTCAACAGTAGTGATAAAATGGATATTTGAGCAGGGGTTTTGTTTAGATGATCAACCACATAATATTCTCTCGCCTGCACCTTTCTCCAAAGATCATCTGGGCCAGTCTCAATGACAACCGACTTAGAAGCGGCTTCTTTGCTTGTTCCTCCCAAATGCTCGGGTGTATAAACCCTACCAGTTCTGGTCATGCCTTGCGCTGCACCTGTTTCTTCCATTTTTTCTTTTCCTTTCCTTCTTGATTCTGCAACATAGTCCCAAGGTATAACATTAGACTTAAAAGACGGTGTAGGTTCTACCATTACGGTGAAGGGTGTTGTCACTTCAACCTCAAACGGAGTTGGTACGGCTGAGGGTGTTGTCACTTCAACCTCAAATGGAGTTGGTGCGGCTGAAGGTGTTGTCACTTTGACCCCAAACGGAGTTGGTGCGGCTACCTCAACCTCAATCGATCCCTGAGTTTGTACCACGACAGGTGTGAGAGTGTCTGGAGATGTTTTAGGATTATCCCCTTCTCGAATGAGTCCAATTGACCCTTCCGGATCTCATTCTTCGTCGATTTCTATCACGTTTATCCCTTCACCTATGTGATCTGGGAGAAGATTGTTACGGACATTGGGTGCAACCTCCTTTTCCTGTATAACTTTGGTGTCAATTAATGTTAGAATCTTATCCTTCAAAGTTTGACATTCATCAATAGTATGACCCTTCATGCCTGAGTGGTAGGCACATGTCTTATTTGGATCACACGGTGGAGTTTTCCATAGGAACAACAGGAATGGGAGTGACATAACTGGCAGCCTTCAGTCTTTCATACAATTAGTCTATGGGTTCAGCAATTAGGGTGTATTATCTGGGTGGTATGCAGTCGAAATTTGGTCTAGGTTTTTGGTAGTTTTGGCGGGCTGGTGGTGAGTGGTAGTATGCTAGCTGGGTGTTATAAGTACGGTAAGTGGCGGCAGGTTGTTGGTATCTGGGAGGTGAAGGCTAATATGTGGGTGGGGTGTTTGGTATGTAAGGGAAGATTTTGGACCTTGTGCCACCATCACTGCCCCTACTTCTTTCTTTTTGGAGATACCACCTGACTGTAAGGCTTTGTTTGTAGTTCGGAGCGCTTCGAAATTTTCACCATTTTGCTTTTAATCCCTTATTCTATTCTTTCTCCCAATTTGATGATGTCAGAAAATTTATGGTTTTCAATAACCATCAGTCTCTTGTAGTACTGCGGATCCTGAGCTCGGACGAAGAACTTATTCATCTGTTCTTCTTCTAACGTTGGTCTTACCTTTGCGGCTTCAGACCTCCACCGAGTAGCATACTCGCGAAAAGTTTCCGTTTGCTTCTTCTTAAGATTCTGAATGTAGAAAATGTATGGTGAGTTTTCCGTATTAAACCTGAATCGATTAATAAAATATGATTCCATGCTCACTCAATTGACCCATTTGTTTGGGTTCTGACCGATGTACCAAGACAGGGCGTCTCCAGTGAGGCTCCTCATGAACAGCTTCACGCGGATTCTTTCATCCTTGCCAACCCCTACAATCTTGTCACAATACATTCTCAAGTGTATCTTCGGATCACCAGTCTCGTCGAACATTTCAAACTTAGGAGGCTTGTAACCTTCTGGTAGCTCTACATCAGGATGAATACACAACTCTTCTTAATTTAAACCCTCGATGCCTTTACCCCCTTCGACACTTTGAACTCTGCCAATAAGTTACTTGAGTTCTTCCGCCATGTTCTTGATGAGCAGGTCCTTATCGGCGGATTTAGGCGTGTACAGGGTCTTTTGTTGGGTGTGGGGTAAGGTTTCCATGTATATGGGGTTTCTTTGATGGACTCCAAGAATCTGGGCATAGTGGTGGTCATTGGTTGATTTTTGCGGATCAGGGGTAGGTTGTGGTGCATTTTGAGGAGTGTGATAGGTGGTAGTTTGTGGATACTGAGTTGGATGGTGATGGTGCTGTGGAGGGGTAGGTACTGGTGGAGGATTAGGATTTTGAGGAGGTGTGGCATATTGATGAAATGCGGGAGGATTTTGGGGGTGTTGATTTTGTGAATTTTGAGGAGGTGCCGGGTTTTGGGAGTTTTGTTGGTTAATGTCGGGAACGTTTAGGGTGAGGGAAAAGTTTGCCAAGTTCCAGACCTGCTCAAGATCCCCTTGTAGCTCCAGTATTTTCTGTTCCAGACATAAGACCAAATCGTTCTGCACCGAAGTACTCTGACCATCCGAAGTTTCAATATTCTCTGCATGGGTAGCATTGTCTTTCCTGATACCGCTCTTATCGTCCATTCCGACTTTTCCTTTATTATTAGGATCACTTGGTGGATGAGGAGGTGGAGGACTTCTGGATCTGGTGTGATATGCCGATGATGCCAGTATGCACGAACCAACCTTAGGGAATGGGAATAAACAAAAGAAAGAAAAACAAAAGGTAACCAAGTCAGTAAGGAGTATTAGAGGGATGTTTGCGATATTTAAACATGTATTGCGGAGCTATGTAATAAATTTGCGTACTAATTTAAGGGACCTCATTGTGCCCGAGGTAGGCCTAAGCGATGCATAGATTTGGAGAAAATTGATGCCAATAATTGTGTCATTTCATTAATGTTAAAATGAACCAAATCTCTACTAAAATGACAATAATGAGAAAGGAGTTACTAATGGCATTCGCCTTATTACAATCAAAGTCTAATTGTATCTAGAAAGCAATAAAAACATTGTTTCCTAATCTATTTGGTCCCAGAGGGACCTTCTCCATGCTTGGCCTTCTTGGCTCCATCAATCAAGTTCCCCAGGTCGCGCATGTCCAATAGTAGATAAGCCCTTTCTAGATTCCCTCCTTCATTGCCTTCCGCATTCAGACAATCTGAGAGCCTTTTCCTTATCTTCCCCTCAAGCTCCATTAACCCTTGCTCCAAATATTCCAATCTCTGTGTTAATTTAGTAGCGATTTCTTTCCATTCGTTGATTGCTTCCATATCCACTTTGTGTTGTTCCAAATGCCAAGCTTCATACTTGAAAACCCTCTTGTGCAGCATCCTATATTTGACTTGTGCTTCAACATCGTTGTCTATAACCCTATTCTTCAGATTAATCCCTGGCTTGACATCTTCCGTGATATCATCTACCAGCCATGATGGGTAGAAGTACACATGGATGGCATGATACCTATCTAGCTTAATTGTATCTCTCTCCACAATGACCTTTTGATTCCACATATGCTGTGCCTCGAATTTGAATGGAATGGCATTCCCCTTGAAGTCTTCTTTGTACTGGACCATGTTGGAAACCCTGAGGTATAACCCGCTTTCTCCCTGCTTGCCTCATTACCCTTATAGGAGCATAAAGATAGATTCCTCTTAACCCGATCAATACTAGATGGGTGGTTTCTCTTGACCTGATAATGAACTCGCTGCTAGGAAACCATTCGAACATCCAATGTACCTTTTTTTCAGTCAAGTTTCTGAAGAAACATACCCAGCTTACATCACTTCCGGGTTGCGCAAATCTATCTGGGATAAATGTCATTATTTTCAGATGATGGTAGGCTATGTGGTCATTCAGTGGTCGTTGCAGAAGTTCCTGATGATATTCACCTCTTTGGAAATGTTCTAATAACCATACCTGTAACAACATATTACAACCTTCGAAGTGCCCATACCCTTTTTTGCAGCGATCTATAGCCCGGTACATTTCAGCCAAGATCATAGGGATGATGGTGTAAGTTTGTCCCTCAATTCCCTCCATTAAAGTCCTAGCGACCATGGCTAGGCGAGTATGGATCCTCTCCCTCTTCATTGGAAATATCAGCATCCCCAAGAAACAGACAATGAATACAAAAACCCGGCGGTGTGTCCAACCCAAAGAAGTAATGGAAAGTTCATCATGGTGAAGGCGATATGACTTGCTATTCTCATAACGTTCATAAAGAAACTCAAATGGTATGTATGATTTCTTCAGACAGAGCAACTCGGCATTTTTCTTGAAACCCATCATTTTCTAGAAACCTCGGGGAGTGCAATTTTCTGGTACCAATAAACTAGGACTATCCCATGGGAGCCTAGCGAAGCCTCCTATTTCCTCTAAGAGAGGAGTCATTTCTATGTCACCAAAACATAAGACAACTCTCTTCTCATCCAAAAACATAGTGGCGGCCTCAATCAATGCATTATTTGGCCGAATGTCCAATAAGGAGGGTAAATTTCTGAGGACGCTTTTCACATGGTTCTTGTCACTAGGCACTAGGTGAGAGGTTTTTCCACCAATCAAGTAGCAAAGGTGGGTTTTTTTTGGACCATGCCGAACCTGAGGACTTCGTGCCTCATTTTCTGCAAAACAAATATAGTTAGCCATTTCCCCCTCTGGATTTGACTATTCACACATTAATGATCAACATACCGGCATGTTTTCTCCAAATAATGCACATAACATGATGGTGTCCATTGGGATTATGGAAATCTCGTCGGACTTTAGACAAGGATTGCCTTAGCGTATTATCACGCGGATAGCGTTCTAACTCGTACTAGGTTTGACATGATGCATGCACAATTGATATTGAAGTGAGGTTTCTAGAAGGGTCTAGACTGGTACTCTCAAGTGGACAACTTGAGAGGGAAAGACACGAAACCGTCGACTGCAATCGACTAGTTTTACCGCAATAAGCCTTTCCAAATTAAAAGGGTGATTTCGGAAGAGCGCGGACACTCATCAAGCGCCGCTATAGTATTAATTGGGCATGAGTGGAATATGATGTGGAGCATTCTTTATGCGAAGATAAATAACACATTGTCAAGTATTTGCATGATAAAACATGTGAAAACAATAAGCGCATTATTAAGATTAAACATAAAAAGCATAAAAACAAATAAAGAAAAATAAGAAGAAGTTAGTTTCGTGTAATATGTGGAATATGATAAAGTAAGAGAAGGAGCATGGGTGGGAGAGACATGATGTAGCAATTTTAAAACGAATAAAAAGCTGCTTAGAGCAAATAAGTATGACTAGGAAAAGGGATACGCATGTTATAGCCAATTTGAGCAAGGAAGGGTGGAGAAGGGAAGTGATTTGCATATTACCACGAATTCAAATAAAGGGAGAATAGGGGAAGGATGTGCATGCAACAATGAATTAAAAAATGAAAATAAAAATAGGAGCGGGATGTGCATGTAGCAGCAAATAAAAGAAGAAGGAAGCACGTTTATCAGTGAAGACTAATTCATATAAGCCAAATAGGACGTTAATACCACACAATTAATACCACACAATTATATAAGTTAATTGTGAGGTACCCAATTTTTCTAGTGCTGTCTAAC
>ML374266.1:0-134456 GCA_005239525.1 Nicotiana knightiana | reverse complement strand
TATATATATATATATATATATATATATATATGTATATATATATATATATATATGTATATATATTGGATCGGGCTGTCCGCCGCAACAGCTGTGTGTATTCATGGTACTTGATGAGTACCAGTGTTTAAGTGAGAGCATGAGATTCTGATAGTAGAGTCACGAGTGACTGAGAGGCTTGCCCGAGAGGCTTTATTGTGAGTGATATTGTGCCCGAGGGGCCTATATTTTTATGAAACTACTGTTTTCACTTTTCTTTACAATGAGCCTCTGATGATAATGTTGGACAAATGTTTTTATACGAGATTTTAAATGGAAACTGCAGTTTTATGAAGTATTCAGAAATGTAGATTCCTAACTTGATTTACTTATTTCCACAGTTACTTATTATATAGATTTACATGACTTATAAATGCTCGTCACTACACTCAAGTTTTTAGTTACTTTGATTACTTACTGAGTTGGCGTACTCACGTTACTCCCTGCACCTCTGTGTGCAGATCCAGGTACCAGACCATCTCACTAGTTGATTTTCAAACGTGCTTGGAGTTGTTCGAGGATCGAGGTAGCTTCTCAGCGTCCCCAGTTCACCTCTTTTTCTTTCCTCAGTTCATAGTTTTTGTCTTTTGTACTTCAGGCTTTTGTAGTAGCAAGTCACCTTATTGTACATTGTATTCATAGTCTTAGATGCTCATGACAGTTGACTCCAGGTTTTACGGTAGTGTATACATTGTTTATCTCATTTTGCTATTTTAAATCTGCCAGTTTTGTGAAATTACGAAATATTATGATAGTCTGTAATGGTTGGACAACCTAGTTCCATGATAGGCACCATCACGGCCGACTTAGGATTCAGGGTTGTGACAAGTTGGTATCAGAGCCTAGGTTACATAGGACTCAACGGTCATGAGCAGGTTTAGTAGAGTCTTGCAGATCGATACGGAGACGTCTGTACTTTTCTTCGAGAGGCTGTGGAACCCTTAGGAACAATCTCATTTTTCTTGAATTTTTCCGTGCCATATTGTTGACTCTGGGAATCTAAACTTCTATTGTTTCATTCTCTCACAGATAGTGAGGTCTCGCACTACCGATCATGGTGATCAGCCACCAGCTAGACCAGTGAGAGGTCGAGGCTATGGTCAAGGCCGTGGTAGAGGTAGGGGCCAGCCCGTGCAGCAGCTGGGGCATTACCAGTTGATCCCCCTACTATTCAGGATCAAGTTCCCGTCGTAGATGCTCCAGCGGGACAAGCTCAGGCACCGGCGATGCCTATTGTTATTCCAGGTCTTCAGGAGACCTTGGCTCAGATCTTGATTGTGTGTACCACCCGTGCTCAGGTAGTTGCCGCTACTTATTAGGCCGAGGGAGGAAGTCAGACTCCAATTTCCCGGACACCTGAGCAGGTTACTCAGGGCCATCAGACACCGAGGGTGGTTCCAGCCCATCCGGTTGCTCCAATTCGGTACTTTATGGTTCCGGCTATGCCAGAAGACGATTAACATAGATTGGAGAGGTTTAGTAGGCTTCAGCCTCCGACATTCAGTGGTGCTGAGGGCGAGGATGCCCAGGGTTTTCTGGATAAATGTTAGTGGATGCTGCGTACTGCCGGGATTCTGAAGAGCAGTGGGGTCTCGTTTGCTACTTTTTAGTTTTCTGGTGCTGCTTTCACTTGGTGAGAGTCTTTTGAGAGAAGTAGGCCTGTTGGTTCAGCACCCCTCACCTGGAAGCAGTTCTCCACTATCTTCTTGGAGAAGTATGTACCCTAGTCTCACAGGGAGGAGCAACATAGGCATTTTGAGCAACTGCGTCAGAGGGAGCTATCAGTGATGCAGTATGAGATGCGGTTTTCAGAGTTGGCCCGTCATACTACAGAGTTGATCCTTACTGATAGGGAGAGGATTAAGAGGTTTATAGATGGCCTTACTTATCAGCTCCGCATTTTCATGACCCGGGAGAGAGTATCAGATGGTACATTCGAGCAGGTTGTTGATATTGCTCGAGATATTGAGTCGGTCTGCCGCTAGGAGCGGGTAGAGAGGGAGGCCAAGAGGCCTCGTGGATCGGGTGGTTCTAGTGGTGCTCCTTCCAGGGGGTAGTTTCATCATGGTAGAGGCCGTTTATTCAGGCCTCCTCGGTCAGGCCGCCCAGCCTATAGTGGTGCATCTTCGGGGCATGGTCCCCACGGTTTTCAGCCGGGCCATTCTTGATTTGGTGCCCTTCCAGCCCGGAGTGCAACTCGAGCACCATCAGTTCAGGGTTATTCTATGCATGGTTCTCCTAGTGGCCATTCTGGTGCCAGGGGTTCCTTTCAGTCCCTGTCTCCAGCTCTAGGGAGTTGTTATGAGTGTGGAGATTTCAAGCATATAAGGAGGGAGTGTCCTCATCTTCTTGGAGGCCCGTCTCAGCTGAGGAGCCAGCCTTCGACTTCAGCTCCAGTTATTTCACCACCCACCTAAGCAGCCGGGGGTGGTAGTTAGTCAGATAGAGGTCGCCCTAGAGGGGGAGGTCGAGCAGGTGGAGGTAAGGCCCATATTTTCCATCCAGGCCAGATGCTATAGCCTTCGATGCAGTGATCGCAGGTATTGTCTCAGTCTGTCGCCGAGATGCTTTGGCTTTATTTGACCCTGGTTCTACATATTCTTATGTCTCGTGATATTTTTCCCATTTCCTGGATATGTGCCGTGAGTCTATAGGTACGTCTGTTCATGTGTCAACTCCGGTGGGTGATACTATTATTGTGGACCGTGTGTATCGGTAGTGTGTGACATCTATTGGGGGTCTGGAGACCCGAGTGGACCTACTGTTACTCAGCATGGTCGATTTTGATGTGATATTGGGCATGTATTGGTTATCTCCGTGTCATGTTGTTCTTGATTGTCACGCTAAGACCGTGACCTTAGCTATGCCTGGATGTCTGAGGGTTGAGTGGAGAGGTTCTTCTGACTATGTTCCTAGCAGGGTGATTTCCTATCTGAAGGCCCGTCGTATGGTTGAAAAGGGGTGTTTATCGTATCTGGTTTTTGTGAGGGATGTCAGTGGTTAGACTCCCGCTATTGATTCGATTCCTGTGGTCCGTGACTTTCCGGACGTGTTTCCTGCAGACCTGCCAGGCATGCCACCTGACAGGGACATTGATTTTGGTATTGACCTAGTGCCAGGCACCCAGCCTATTTCTATTCCACCTTATCGTATGGCACCAGCGGAGCTAAAGGAATTAAAGGAGCAGCTTTAGGAACTCCTAGATAAGGGGTTCATTCGGTCTAGTGTGTCACCTTGGGGTGCACCGCTGTTGTTTGTAAAGAAGAAGGATGGTTCTATGCATATGTGTATTGATTATCGGTAGCTGAATAGGGTTACGGTGAAGAACCGGTATCCCTTGCCTTCTATAGATGACGTTTTTGATCAGTTGCAGGGTGCCAGGGTATTTTCCAAGATTGACTTGCGTTTCGGCTATCATCAGTTGAAGATTCGGGGGCCAGGCATTCCGAATACTACTTTCAGAACTAGATATGGTCATTATGAGTTTCTGGTCATGTCATTCGGGCTGACTAATGCCCCAACAACCTTTATGCACTTGATGCACAGTGTATTTCGGCCTTATCTGGATTCTTTCATCATCGTGTTTATTGATGATATCTTGGTGTATTCCCAATCTCGGGAGGATCATGAGTAGCATTTGAGAGTTGTGCTTTAGACCTTGAGGGAGTAGAGATTGTATGGAAATTTTTTGAAGATGTGAGTTCTGGCTTGATTCAGTAGCGTTCTTGGGGCATGTGGTGTTCAATGAGGGTATTCAGGTTGATCCAAAGAAGATAGAGGCGGTGCAGAGCTGGCCTAGACCGTCATCAGCTACCGAGATTTGCAGCTTCCTTGGTTTGGCAGGGTACTATCGCCGTTTCGTAGAGTGATTTTCATCTATTGCAGCACCTATGACCAGACTGACCCACAAGGGTGCTTAGTTCAGGTGGATTGAGGAGTGTGAGGAGTGATTTCAGAGGCTCAAGTCAGCTTTGACTACAGCTCCGGTATTGGTTTTGCCTACGGGTTCAGGTTCTTATATAGTTTACTGTGATGCATCGAGAGTTGGCCTTGGAGTGGTATTGATGTAGGACGGTAGGGTGAATTCCTACGCGTCCAAACAATTGAAGGTGCACGAGAAGAATTATCCAGTGCATGATCTTGAGCTAGCAGCTATTGTTCACGCCTTGAAGATTTGGCGTCATTATTTGTATGGCATGCATTATGAGATTTTCGCTGATCACCATAGTTTGTAGCATCTGCTTAAGCAGAAGGATCTGAATTTGCGTCGTAGGAGATGGTTGGAGCTTCTCAAGGATTATGATCTCACTATTTTATATCATCCGAGGAAGGCCAATATAGTGGCCGATGCCCTAAGTCGCAGAGCGGAGAGTTTAGGGGTCTAGGCTACCTTCAAGTAGCAGAGCGGCCATTAGAACTTGATGTTTAGGCTTTAGCAGGTCAGTTGGTGAGATTGGATCTATCAGAGCCCTCGCGGGTATTGGCTTGTGTAGCCTCTAGGTCTTCTCTTTATGATCAGATTAGAGCACGCTAGTATGATGATCCACACTTGCTCGTTCTTCAGGACAGGGTCCATCGCGCTGATACCAATGATATGGTTATTGGTGATGATGGGGTCATGAGAATGCATGGCCGGATTTGCGTGCCCAATGTGGATGGACTTTGAGATTTGATTCTAGCTGAGGCCCATAGTTCGCAGTATTCCATCCATCCAGGTGCCGCAAAGATGTCAGGGTCTGAGACAACATTATTGGTAGAGGCGGATGAAGAGGGATATTGTTGAGTTCACGGATCGGTGTCTCAATTGTCATCAGGTCAAGTATGAGCACCAGAGACCGGGTGGATTGCTTCAGAGATTAGATATTTCGGAGTGGAAGTGGGAGCGAATCACCATGGACTTCGTAGTTGGGCTTCCACAGACTTCAAGGAGGTTTGATGCTATATGGGTTATTGTGGATCGGCTGACCAAGTCTGCGCACTTCATTCCTATTGGTACTACTTATTTTTTGGAGCGGTTAGCTGAGGTTTATATCAGGGAGATTGTCCGATTGCATGGGGTTCCAGTTTCTATCATTTCCGACAAAGGTACTCAGTTCACATCTCAGTTTTGGAGGGCCGTGCAGAGAGAGTTAGGTACTCAGGTCGAGTTGAGCACCGCATTTCATCCTCAGTTTTGGAGGATATGTTGCATGCCTGTGTCATTGATTTTGGGGGTTCATGGGACTAGTTTCTTCCACTCGCGGAGTTTGCACATAATAATAGTTATTAGTCGAGTATCCAGATGGCTCCGTATGAGGCTTTATATGGTAGGATGTGCAGATCTCCGGTTGGTTGTTTTGAGCCGGGCGAGGCTAGGCTATTGGGCACAGACTTGGTTCAGGATGCATTGGGTAAGGTGAAGTTGATTCAGGAGCGGCTTTGCATGGCACAGTCAAGACAGAAGAGTTATGCGAACCGGAAGATTTGAGATGTGTCTTTCATGGTTGGGGAGAAGGTGCTGCTAAAGGTGTCACCCATGAAGGGTGTTATGAGGTTCGGGAAGAGGGGAAAGCTGAGTCCCAGGTTTATTGGGCCTTTTGAGGTGCTTCAGAGGATTGGGGAGGTGGCTTATAGGCTTGCCTTTCCTCCCAGCTTATCGAGTATTCATCCGGTGTTCCATGTTTTGATGCTCCGGAAGTATGATGGTGACCCGTCTCATGTTTTGGACTTCAGCACGGTTCAACTCGAGGATGATATGTCATACGAGTTAGAGCCAGTGGCTATTTTGGGTCGTCAGAAAGCTGAGGTCTAAGGATATAGCTTCAGTGAAGGTTCAGTAGAGGGGGTAGCCGGTGGAGGATGACACTTGGGAAACCGAGCGGTAGATGCAGAGCATATATCCTCACTTACGAGACTCCAAGTATGTTTCTAGACCCGTTCGAGGACGAACGTTTGTTTAATAGGGGGAGGATGTAACGACCCGGCCGGTCGTTTCGTGATATTAGCCCCGTTTCCCCCATTTCTGCTTTATCATATATTGCTTAGCCTTTTCATGTTGTGTTGGGTCGGTTGGTTCAGGTTCGGAGTGGTCGTGGTTAGAACAGAGACACTTAGTCTCTTAAATTAGCTTAATAGTTGGAAAAAGTCAACTGGGAGTTGACTTATTTGGTTAACGACCTCGAAATGTAGATTTTATGGGTCGGAAAGCTTCGTTAGGTGATTTGGGATTTAGGAGTGTGTTGGGAATGAAGTTTTGATGTCCGGTGTAGAATTAGGCTTGAGTTGGCGAAAGTTAGTTTTTGGCGATTTCCGGCCGGCAGGGGAAAATAGGCTATCAGAGTCATAATGGAATTCCGAAAGTTGGAGCAGGTTCGTAATGTCATTTTGGATATGTGTGCAAATTTTTAGGTCAATCGGATGTGTTTGGTTTGTTTTGGTATCATTGGCGAAATTAAGAAATTTCAAAGTTCATAGGCTTGAATTTGATGTGATTTTGGTGTTTTTGCGTTGTTTTTCATGTTTCGAAGGCCCGAGTAAGTTTGAATGATGTTATGGGATATGTTGGTAGGTTTGGTTGAGGTCCCGGGGGCCTCGAGTTTATTTCGGATGCTCAAACGGGCACTTTTGGTCTTTGGGATATTGCTGGTTTTCTGGTGTTTTAGAAGTAGTGGTTTGTTCATTGCGATCACGTGAGCTCATCCGTGATCGCGTAGAGTAAAGATTGAGGCAGGAAGATTTTTTCTATGTGATCGCATAATAAGGTTTGCGATTGCATAGGATGGGCAGCCAGAGCAGTGCGGTCGCGTGAGGTGCATTGCAATCGCACAGTGGGGGCGCGTGTGGCATGGGTGTTTGGTTGGGTGGAACGAACGCAAAGAGGGAGGAGAGCCAGTGTTTCATGAACGCATCCCTGGTGACGCGAACGCATTGAAGAAAGATATAGTGCTGGACAGTGTTTTATAAAAGCCCTTTCATACGAATTTTAGTCTATTTTCCTCCACTGTTGAGCGGGTTTGGAGCTCTTTGAGAGGGTTTGAGGAGGAAATCGAAGGGAATCACTTGGAGGTAAGATTTTCGACTTCATAACTCGATTCTATGTTGTTTTGTAAGTAATTAAACCGGAAATTAGTTGGATTTAAACCCAAAATTGGGGAGGTTAGGTGCATGAGAATTGGAATTTTTTTTTGATGATTTGAGTGGGCAATTGTGGCCCGATTTTGGTGTTCTTGGTATGTATAGAATTGTGGGAGGATGAGGATTCTTGTGATGTAAATTTTATAGAATTTCGAGATGTGGGCCCGAGGCTCGAGTTTGGCCAATTTCGGGAATTGTGCCTAAAATTAATAGTTTTCGATTGGGTTTTGTTCCTTTAGCGTATATTGATTATGTTAATCCGATTTTGGTTAGATTCGGAGCAATCAGGAGCCAATTCGAGGGGCAAGAGCATCTCGGAGTAGCTTTTTGGCTGTTTTGAGATAAGTAACGATTGTAACTCTAGACCTGAGGATATGAAACCCTGGTATTTATTGTTGTTTTGGTAAATGAGGTGCACATGCTAGGTGACGAGCGTGTGGGCGTGCACCGATAGGGATTGAGACTTGGTCCGCCCCGTAGCAACTATCGATTGAAACCTTATAGTATCCTGTATTTTAGAAATTTATACTTGTTTATGGGTTGTGAGCCATGTTTGGGGCCTTGTTCCGACCTGTTTAGACTCTCAGAGGTACTTTTACACTATTCTTACACTATCATGATAGAACAATTGTGAACTCAGTCATGTTTTCTACTTGTTGTTATTTTAACTGTTATCCCACGGTTTTGAAACTTTGAAAGGTATTTTGGGCTGAGTCCCGTAAGTTGAGATGAATTTCCCGAGTGGCTTGTGAGGATGACTGAGTGAGTTCGAGAGCCCAGTATGTGAGGATAGTTGTGGATCGGGCTGCACGCCGAAACAATATATATATTATGTATGGATCGGGCTGCACGCCGAAAATATATATGTTATATATGGATCAGGCTGCTCGCCACAGCAATACATATATTGGATCGGGCTGCATGCCGCAGCAATATAGCGCTTGGGCTATAGGAGCCCCTCCGGAGTCTGTACACCCCCAGCGGGCGCATTCGAGTATTATATGGATCGGGCTGCACGCCGCAGCATATGTTATATGGATCGGGCTGCACGCCTCAACAGTATATATATATATATATATATATATATATATATATATATATNCATATATATATATATATATATATGTATGTATGTACTAGATCGGGCTGCCTGCCAGAACAGTTGTGTGTATTCATGGTACTTGCTGTGTACGAGTGTTTAAGTGAGAGCATGAGATTCTGATAGTGGAGTCACAAGTGGCTGAGAGGCTTTCCCGAGAGACTTTATTGTGAGTGATACTGTGCCCGAGTGGCCTATATTTTTATGAAACTACTGTTTTCACTCTTCTTTACATTGAGCATCTGATGATAATGTTGGACAAATATTTTTATACGAGATTTTAAACGGAAATTGGAGTTTTATGAAATATTCGGAAATGTAGATTCCTGACTTGATTTACTTATTTCAACAGTTACTCATTATATGGATTTACATGACTTATAAATGCTCGTCACTACACTCAAGTTTTTAGTTACTTTGATTACTTACTGTGCTGGCATACTCACGTTACTCCCTGCACCTCTGTGTGCAAATCCAGGTACCGGACTATCTCACTAGTTGATTTTTGGACTTACTTGGAGTTGTTCGAGGATCGAGGTAGCTGCTCAGTGTCCCCAGCTCATGATTGTAACTCTAGACCCGAGGGTATGAAACCCCGGTATTCATTATTGTTTTGGTAAATGAGGTGATGCACATGCTAGGTGACGAGCGTATGGGCGTGCACCGATAGGTATTGAGACTTGGTCCATCCCGTAGCGACTATTAAGCCGCGTATTCGATTGAAACCTTACGGTATCCTGTATTTTAGAAATTTACCCTTGTTTATGGGCTGTGAGCCATGTTTGGGGCCTTGTGCCGACCTGTTTAGACTCTCAGAGGTAATTTTACACTATTCTTACACTATCATGATAGAACAATTGTGAACTCAGTCATGTTTTCTACTTGTTGTTATTTTCACTATTATCCCACGGTTTTGAAACTTTGAAAGGTATTTTGGGCTGAGTCCCGTGAGTTGAGATGAATTTCCCGAGTGGCTTGTGAGGATGACTGAGTTAGGCCGAGAGCCGAGTATGTGAGGATAGTTGTGGATCGGGCTGCACGCCGCAGCAATATATATATATTATGTATGGATTGGGATGCACGCCGAAGCAATATATATGTTATATATGGATCGGGCTGCACGCCGCAGCAATACATTTATTGGATCGGGCTGCAAGCCACATCAATATAGCGCTTGGGCTGTAGGAGCCCCTCCGGAGTCTGTACACCCCCAGTGGGCGCATTCGAGTATTATATGGATCGGGCTGCACACCGCATCGTATGTTATATAGATCAGGTTTCACGCCGCAACAGTATATATATATATATATATATATATATGTATTAGATCGGGCTGCCTGCCGCAATAGTTGTGTGTAGTCATGGTACTTGCTGTGTACGAGTGTTTAAGTGAGAGCATGAGATTCTGATAGTGGAGTCACGAATGGCTGAGAGGCTTTCCCGAGAGACTTTATTGTGAGTGATATTGTGCCCGAGTGGCCTATATTTTTATGAAACTACTGTTTTCACTCTTCTTTACACTGAGCCTCTGATGATAATGTTGGACAAATGTTTTTATAAAAGATTTTTAATGGAAACTGGAGTTTTATGAAATATTCGAAAATGTAGATTCCTAACTTGATTTACTTATTTCCACAGTTACTTATTATATGGATTTACATGACTTATAAATGCTCGTCACTACACTCAAGTTTTTAGTTACTTTGATTACTTACTGTGTTGGCGTACTCACGTTACTCCCTGCACCTCTGTGTGCAAATCCAGGTACCAGACCATATCACTAGTTGATTTTTGGACGTTCTTGGAGTTGTTCAAGGATCGAGGTAGTTGCTCAGTGTCCCAAGCTCACCTCCTTTCTTTTCCTCAGTTCATAGTTTTTGTCTTTTGTACTTCAGGCTTTTGTTGTAGCAAGTCACCTTATTGTACATTGTATTAATAGTCCCAATATGCTTCCTCAACCGGTTGACCTTTCCATTGAACCTTCACTGTTGCAATATCCTTAGCCCTCAACTTCAGATTATGCTTATCCAAAATGGTCACCGGCTCCTCTTCATAAGCCAGATTCTCATCCAAATGCACTGAACTGAAATCTAACACATGTGACTGATCCTCATAATACTTTCGAAGCATGAAAACATGAAATACTAGATGAAATTTTGCTAAGCTGGGTGGCAAAGAAAGTCTATAGGACACCTCACCAACTCTCTCTAATACCTCAAATGGACCAATATACTGAGGACCCAACTTGCACTTCTTCCTAAATCTCATCACGCCCTTCATAGGCAAAACTTGAGGAAGAACCTTCTCACCCTCCATGAAATCCACATGACGAACCTTCCTATCAACATAACTCGTTTTCTGGATTGTGCTGTACGAAATCGCTCCTGAATCAATTTCACTTTCTCCAAAACATCACGAACCAAATTCGTGCCCAACAACCTATCCTCTCTAGCTTAAACAAACAAATCGGAGAACGATGTCACATCCCATATAAGTCCTTATACAGAGCCATCTGGATACTAGACTAATATGTGTTGTAGGAAAACTCTGCTAATGGTAGAAGATCCCACTGGCATCTGAAATTGATAACACAGGCCCTCAACATATCCTCCAAAATTTGAATGGTCCGCTCAGACTTCCTATCAGTTTGAGGGTGAAATGTAGTGCTTAACTTAACCTGCATGCCCAACTCACACTGAATGGATATCGAAAAGTGCGACGAAAACTAAGTTCCCTGATCCGAGATGATAGAAACATGCACACCATGCAAGTGAATCTCTTTGATGTATATCTGAGTCAACTTCTCTGAAGTGTAAGAAGTCATGACCGGAATGAAATGCATAGTCGTGGTGATTCTGTTCATGGTAAGCCAAACGACGTCAAAATCTCCACAAAGGCCATAATAATGCGCTCCCACTTCAACTCCGGTATCTCAATCCTTTGAAGAAAACCACCCGATTTCTGGTGCTCATATTTAACATGTTGGCAATTCAAACACCGTAAAACATACCCAATAATGTCTTTCTTCATTCTTTTCCACTAATAGTGCTGCTTCAAATCACAATACATCTTCGTAGCACCTGGATGGATAGAATACCGCAAATTTTGAGCCTCCTCAAGAATTAACTCCCTCAAACCTTCCACGTTAATGACACAAATCTGACTTTGAAGCAACAATACACAATCACCACCAATAGGTACCTCCTTAGAAAAACCTCGCAACATCGTGTCCCTAAGGACAAGCAAATGGGGATCATCTATTGACGAGACTTGATGCGTTCAAACAAGGACGACTACGCAACAACACAAGCGAGAACTCTACTAGGCTAAAAAATATCCAATCTCACAAATCTATTAGCCGAAAGCCTGAACATCCATTGCCAAAAGTCTCTCCACAGCTAGGGCTGTGCATTATTTGGGTCAACCCGAAAATTCGAACCGATCCATGTTATTAGGATTTGTTTGCATTGGATTTTAGCTCTTTGGATCAAATTTTGGATCTTTAATTTAATTATTTTAGATATCAGATTGGATACGGTTTGTCTCAATTTACATCCAAACCGATCCGAAACCCGAAATCTATATTTTACATATAAAAATGAGGGGTGCCCTTTTAAAAATTCTTTCTCTTACTGTTTTTGCCTTTTCTTTCCTTTCAATATTAAAAGTAAAAGATATGGAAATGAATGAGTTTTGCTACTGAAAATGGTAGGAGATAGCATATTAAAACTATTTATTTTAGCATCTTAATAAGGCGTACAATCCGAACCAAAATCCAAAATATTTATCCGATCCAAACATCAAAATCCGATCCAATTCGAATTTAATTTAGTTCGAATTCAGATTGAAATTTACAAAATTCGAAATCCGAAATTATAGTCCAAAAAATGCTAAATTTGATCTGATCCTATCCATGAACAAGCCTATCCACAGCTAGAATAAATGCCAAACTCCCCATACTCTCTACCTTTCTACTCGAGGTAGCCGCTACCATATTTTCCTTTGCCGAGTAATACAAGATAGTGATATCATAATCCTTCTACAACTCCAACCACCTTTGGTGCCGTAAATTCAAATCCCTTTCCTTGAAAAAATGTTGAAGACTCTAATGATCAGTGTAAACCTCACAAGACATGCCATACAAGTAATGCCTCCAAATCTTAAGCACATGAACAATAGCCGCCAAATCCAAATCATGTACCGGATTGGGTTTCAACTAGCGCAACACACAGGCAATCACTCTACCGTCCTACATCAACACACGCCCAATACCAACATGCAAAGCATCACAATAGACACTGTACATCCCCGATCCTGAGGGCAATATCAAAATTAGAGTTGTAGTCAAAGCAGTCTTGAGCTTCTGAAAGCTCTCTTCACACTCGTTAAAGCATATGAATGGAGCGCCTTTCTAAGTTAACTTGGTTAATGGAGCTGTAATTGATCCATAAAATGACGATAGTAACCAGCCAAACTACGAAATTCCTAATATCTATAGTGGTAGATGGTCTGGTCCAACTCTGAGCTGCCTCAATTTTACTCCGAATCCACCTTGATTTTGTTAGTAGACACCAAGTGGCCCAAGAATGCCATCGAGTCTAACCAAAACTCACTCTTGGAGAAATTAGCATACAACTTCTTCTCCCTCAAAGTCTGAAGGACAATCCTCAAATGCTTTTCGTGCTCCTCGAAACTTTGGGAATATACCAATATAATCAATGAATACAATGATAAAAGAATCCAAATACGAGTGGAACATACTGTTCATCAAATGCATCAAAGCTACTGGGGAATTGGTTAAACCTAAAGACATTATCACAAACTCATAATGCACATAACGAGTACTAAAAGTCATCTTAGGAATGTCTGAAACCTTAAGCTTCAACTGATGATACCCTGATATCAACTCAGTCTTCGAGAATACTCTGGTATCCTGAAGCTGATAAAATAAATCATCAAATCAAGGAAATGGATACTTGTTCTTGATGGTAGCCTTGTTCAACTTCCTATAATTAAAGCACATCCTCATCGAACCATCTTTATTTTTTTTTTACAAACAACACCGACGCACCCCAAGGTGAAACACTCAACTTGATGGACCCTTGTCCTACAACTTCTCCCTTAGATCTTTCAAATCAATTGGAGCCATATGACACGGAGGAATGGAGATAGGCTGAGTGCCCGGTGCCAAATTAACACCGAAATCAATATCCCTATCAGGTGGCATGCCCGACAGATTTGCAGGAAACAAATTTAGAAAATCCCACACTACTGGAATTGAATCAATAGTAGGAGTATCGACACTAACATATCTGACAAAATCTAAATATGCCAAACACCCCTCCACAACCATTTGTTAAGCCTTCAAAAATGAGATCACGCCGCTAGAAGTGTAACCAAGAGAAACCTTCCATTCCAACCTTGGCAACCACGACGCAGCCAATGTCACAGTCTTAGTGTGATAATATAAAATAGTATGGTATGGAGATAGCCAATCCATAAACAAGATCACATTAAATTCCACCATATCTAATAATAGAAAGTCTACCCCCATCTCAAAGCCACATATAGTGATTACACAGAACTGATAAACTCGATCCACCATAATAGAATCCCTAACAGGTACATATACGTAGATAGGGGAATCAAGCGAATCACATGGCTTATCCAAATAAGAAGAAAAGTATGATGACACAATGAATAAGTAGAGCGTGGATCAAACAATACCGAAGCATCTCTATGACACACAGAAACAATACCTATAATAACTACATCAGAAGCGACGACATCAGTTCTCCCTAGTAATGCATAAGATCTAACCTGACCTCCATCTCTAGGATGACCTCGTCCTGGATGACCTCCACCCTGGGTTGGATGAGCGGGTGGTGTAGCAACCGCGAAGAAATCATAGTCTGACCTCTCTGGTGCCCTGAACCTTCGCAAAAATTGTGCAGTATTTCCTGCCATTGCCCTAAGACTCCACACTCATAGAAACCTCTAGCCGAAAATGACTGTTGAGCTTGAGTTGGATACCATGAACTAGAATATCCACTAGAAGAAACCCATATGAGCTCCATTATAGCTACCTGAATGTTGGGACCTCTTGTCCCTATTTTGCTTCATCTCTCTAGTCTCACTACAGATGCTCAATATGATGTGCTATCTCCACACCTTGGTGAATAAAGTCCTGGTCTCTGCATCTCTACCCATAGCAAGGTGAATACTGTGGTGAAGACCATTAATGAATCTCCTTTCCCTCGCCTCCTCGGAGGGAATCAATACAACAATATGACGGGACAACTTGGTAAACCTCATCTCATAATCTGTAACTAACATATGACCCTATTGAAGATGCTCAAACTGCCTCCTCTACTCATCTCTCCTGGTGTGGGACACAAATTTCTCCAAAAAGACCTTGAAGAAATGGTCCTAAGTAAAAAAAGAGGGAACCATTTACTCCACCCTCCTCAAAAGTCTACCACCACCATTTGGCTGGCCTTCTAAGCTGAAACGCGATGAAATACACTCCATTGGACTCCACAAGTCCAAGATTCCGAAGTATCTAATAACAAACATCAAGGAAATCCTCAGGATCTACTATAGGAGAACCATCAAAATATGGAGGATCAATCCTCCAGAACCTCTCCAACCTCTTTCGCTCATCCGCGGACAAAGCAGTCCCAACAACTGGTCCAGAAACCACTATTGGCTGTGGTGAAATAACTAGAACCACTCCCGATGTCTAAAAACCCAAATCAATCTGCTCGGGGGTATGAGTAGCTGGATTCTGCGCTTTGTTCCCTGCCTGAGAAGTAGCTGGTGCAGTAGGAAACACCCCAGCCCGAGCCAAACTCTAGAATAAATCAACCAAACAGACAAAATTATCCTGAACAACTGGTGTAGTAAATAAACCATGGGGAACCTAAGCTAGTCGTACCAGCTCAACATAATCAGGAATATGTTCCTCAGCGGGAGATAATGGGACTCCACAACAGTTATTCGAGGAGGGACCCTAACTATGGCGTGCACCCCTGCCTCTACCTTGGCCTTGGCCTCTCGTGGGCCTTAACTGGGGTACTGGAACCTGCTCAGCTGTACCAGATGAATGAGTCCTCACCATCTTGAGAGAATAAAAGAGCAAACTTAGGGATAAATAAATCTGCACGATAAAAAATGAAAGAAAGATAATTTCTCCTAATAGCTTGTAGCCTCTCGAAGATAAATACTAACATCTCTGTACCGATCCGCAAGACTCTACTAGACCATCTCATGACTCGTGAGACCTAAGCAACCTAGTGCTCTAATACTAACTTATCATGACCCAAATCCTACCGGAGCCGTGATGGTACCTAAAACTACTTTCTGGGTAAGCCAACAATAAGTATGCGAAATTAACTTCAAAAACAATATGAAATAGTCTCCAATAACAAAATAGCATAAATAACTGAAGTTATAATATCGATACAACTGAAATGTAATGACCCGACAGGTCATTTTAAGAATTAGCATTTTTTTCGGTGGTTTGAGGTCTTGAGTAGATTCATATGATGTATTGTGACTTGTGTGTATGGCCAGTTTTGGTTTTTGAGTGGTTCGAGGTTGATTTGGAAGGATGAATCTTGATTTGGAATCTTAAGTTGGAAGTGTTGACCAAGTTTGACTTTTGTATTTGACCCCGGATCAAAGTTTTGATAGTTCCATTAGGTCTGATGGTGATTTTGGACTTAGGCATATTTCTGGATTCCTATTTGGAGGTTCCTAGGATGATTTGGCTCTTCTTGTCGAAAGGTGGAAGTGTGAAGGTTTGGAGAGTTGATAGGTTTGACCCATAATTGACTTTATGGTTAACGATGTTGTTTTGTGATTTGAGCCATAGAATAGGTTCGTATGGTGATTTATAACTTGTGTGTAAGATTTTGGATCTTTCTGAGTTGTTTCAATGCGTTTGACGTAAGTTTGGAATTTGAAAAGTTGAATTAGTTCATTACGCTTGAATTGAGGTGCGATTTGTGGTTTGATGTTATTTTATGTGATTTGAGGCCTCGAGTAGGTTCATGTCATATTTTGGGACTATTTGGTCTATTTGTATGGGCCCCGAGGGGCTCAGGTGAGTTTTGGGGTGGTCTCGGGCCTTTTTGAACCACTTTGAGATGGCTTATGTTCTGATGCTCTTTGATTTCGCTAGCAATTTGTCGTGTTTAAGGTTTTGGGGTCCCTAGTGTTTGTTTAGCGTGTTTTCGATGAGTAGGTAGCGTTTGCAAAGTGGTGCAGTCAGATAGGGTTTTGGCAATCGTATTCGTGTGGCTGTGTCATTCGCAAAGGCCTAGGTAGTGTGGAGCTTCGCGTTCGCATAGATGAGTTGGGCTATAGGCAGGCTGACCTTTGTGATCGCAAAGGCACTACCGCGATCGCGTAGGGTACTGTTGGGCAGTGCATATAAGTTGCTATTTTTGGACTTGGAACTCATTTTAAAAATTTTGAGGCGATTTTCACCCACTTGGATTGGGTAAGTTTTTTTTACTCGAATTTCTTATTATACATGATTCCATCTTTAATTTTGGCATTTTATTGGTGGATTTAGAAGAGAAATTGGGGGGTTTTGGCAAAACTTTTCTAAAGTGAATAATTGGATTTTGAACATCGATTTGGAGTCGGATTTGGATTAAACTTCTATGGTTGGACTCGTATTCTTGGATTAAACGTGTATGGTTGGACTTGTATTCGAATGGGTATTCAAGATTTGTGAGTTTTACCGGTTTACAAGGTGCGGGCCTGGGTTGACTTTTTGGTTGGCTTTTAATATTTGATTAAAGATTCGACCTTTGTCGTTTGAGTTGATTCCTATAGTATTATTTGATATTATTGAGTTATTTTTGGATAGATTCGAGCCGTTCAGAGGTCGATTCATGCAGGAAGGAATTTTTAGAGTATTGATTTGGCTTGTTTGATGTAATTTTCTTGTCTAGCTTTGGTTGACATAATTTTTCCTTCTAATAGATATTTTTTGGTGCATGCGGGGATGATGTAAGATGACGATCATATATACATGTGTCATGGGTATCATGCTCGGGGTAAATACTATCTTATTCTATGCCTTGTTTGGTTGTGTGTTTTACTTGATTCTATGTATTATTCGATTAATCGGCTATGTGAGAACAATAAATCATGCTAGATAAATGTTGAGGCTATTGGTACCTTATGTTGAACAGGATGAGAAAATCTTGAGATCTATGCTAAGCTTGCCTCTGAGGTAGATACATGTATGTTATGAATACACATCCGTATTTATTCTTGTGTGCTGCCTTTTTAGGACATGTGCACTTTGTGAAACCTATGTGATCCTTTGTATGACTACTTGAACTTGGTGGAATTTTGGGTCGTGTCATGGAACCAACCAAATTTTGGTTTCACCGAGTACATGATCTTTATAGAGTACTAATTACAAAGCCTGAACAAAATACAATATTTTCAGGAAGACTAAATAGTAATAACATAAGATAAAGGAGAGGACTCCAACCCCTGCAACTGGAACAACGATTCTCCTCGAAATTTCCAATCAAATCTGGATAATAGCTCACTAGCAACCTCCACTATAAGCAACACCTGGATCTGCACATGAAGTGTCGAGTGTAGTATGAGTACAATCGACCCCATGCACTCAGTAAGTAGCAAGCCTAACCTCGATGAAAATAGTGATGAGATTGGTAAAGTCCGACGATCACTTTCAACCAACAAAAACAATAACAACATAATGATAGCATAAAAGGAAAAGCAGCTCAAATAATAACATGTTCAAATTTAACATAATGAGAGGAGAAATAAGAATGCCTTTTAGATATATCAGTCAAGGCATCAACTTGTCCACAGAAATCATCTAGACAGGGATTTATCAAGATATATGTGAGTACAAGATCTAAACATAAAATAAACACATCAAATACCAACTAGCGTGAGGAAAATACAACTCTATGCCTGCATATCAAGTATACATGCCAAAATCAACAACATCACAGTTTAATCATCAAGGTATATACACAATCTCAGCACACTCATAGTTGTTTGGAACAGGTACCCCTCAATCATACTCTCAACACTCTTATGGTTCCTGGTACAATATCCTGGGATCATCACAACACACACACTCAACACTGTACAAGTGCCTAACATAAGTCCTTCACTAAGCACATCTCGTGTGCATGCACTCACAAGGCCCAAAGTAACAAGAGTTATCACCTGACTCCAGAGGCTGGATCCTAGCCTAAGCACTGATCGATCAAAAGTGAACGATCAATTTCACTCAGCCCAATGTGGGGCCCTTGATGCAAACATCACCTCACTATCAATATCAAGAAGGCTCTATGGCCAAGAACAATCATCGATCCACCAAAATGGCTCTATGACCCAAAATCAATGATCAATCTCCTCATGTATCAATATGCCAACATCCCATAATATCATAATCAAAACACCACACGGAATGTACCAACATTCACAACTCAGCTCATACCCATGTCACACACAAAATTACACTAACAATATGTGAGATAACATATAATGAGTGCACAGAGACAAAGATATAATACAAGGGTATTATATCATGACTGAATAATATGGCTATGGCTAAGGAAAATAGCTCAATATAGCAAAAATAGCCCCATCATGTCTCAAACAGATAAGTAATAACCTAGACATGATTTCTAGCATGAATAATAGCTCACATAGTCATTCAAGTGGAGAAAATACGGTATCAAAGAAGCATGGTACCAAAACAAGGCATATAATAGCCTAAGTCTACTTGGATCACCAATAACGATGGTACATGCATATATGATCGCCACCTCGTATATGCCTCACCCCCAACATATAACAAGCATCATAGATACCCTAAATCCAAGCCTAGGTAAGATACTTACCTCGAACGTGTGAGAATCAATACTCCAAGAATCCCTTACTTCTCAAATTGGCTTTGAACGGGTCAAAATGTAGTTAATACAACTCAATAACGTCAAATAAAGCCATAGGAATCAATTCCAAATAATAAAAATTCTATCTTTAATCAAATCTCCAAAGTCGACAAAAGTCAACTCGGACCTAGTCAAGGGGTAGATTCCGACTACACGTAATCGCGCGAGTCCAAATGTGTTGTTAGATTCCAAAATTGAGTCTTAGTCACTCCCAAATCCCCAATTTTTTACTCTCCAAAATCGTAATACAAAAATCCCCTAATTTCTCTTTCAAATTCCATAATTTAGATGTAATAATCCATGATAAAACAAGATATACAACCAAAAACGAGTAGAAATCATTTACCCCCAAAAGTATGGTAAAAATACCTTCCAACATCGCCTCTAGCCGAGCTCTAAAACTCAAAATAGTGAAAAATGAGCTAACCTTTGAAATTATAAGGTCCGCCAATGTTACGACCAAAAATCCCACAATAAGGGTCGTGATACCACCTAGTTCCTAAGACTAGGTAAGCCTACCAAAAGACGAGATCAATCAGAATATAACAACTTAAATATAAAATGAAAGCTGAAAAGTGCTAGGGAATAAAACAGTCATAAATCCCAAAATCCGGTAATACTGAGTCATAAGCTCTACATAGAGTGCACAAGATGACTTCAAAAAATACATCACCGTTTGGGTTAAAAAAAACAGTAGAAAATGAAATAAGATGGTGACTTCGAGGTCTGCGAGTGGAACAACACTTATACCTTGAAGTCTCTAACATCTCAGCACCACTCTCTAATGACCAACACAATCTGAGGTACCTGAATCTGCACAAAGAATGTGAAGAAGCGAAGTATGGGTACACCACAGTCGGTACCCAGTAAGTATCAAGACTAACCTTGGTGGAGTAGTGACGAGGTTCAAGTCAAGATAGTCACTACTAAAAAAAGAACTTGTGGAAGATATCAATATAAAACTGGCAACATTAACCATAACACATTAATATCTATAACCTCGAAAAATGTGTACAACATCAATGAAAATTGGTCCATTTTTCGCCAACAAAATGTCATGACCAAAATCCATATAGTCGTGATGAGACCTAACTCAACACTCTAGGTAAGCCAAGTAATAGTCAACATAACTCAAATGAGAATAATAAGAGTAAATGAGTAAAATAATTGAATTTGTATACAACTTCCAAGGATTTGTAGTACAAATCATGAGCTTCTAAGACTTAGAAGTTATAAAGCTAATACGAAAAATACATCATCTGTTCGAAATATACATAAACATATTTGCAAATCTAAAGCTACCAAGGACAAGTGGAACCTATAACCGGAACACAGGTACATCTTCAATTCTAGCCCCCGCCATACACACCAACATTAGCTCCAAGATTTGCACGCAAGGTGCAGAAGTGTAGTATGAGTACAAGCGACCCCATGTACTTAATAAGTAACAAAACTAACTTCAGGTTAAAAGCGGTGACGAGCTCGGAAGAATGTCAGTGTCCAATACCAATGGATTATAACAATAACAACACATGACATAATAATAATGACAGTAACAACAAATAGCTCAAAGGAAATTATCATGCTCAACTCGTTCACATCTACGGGAAGTAGACATGCTTTTCAAGTATAACAGTCAAGACCAAATCTTATCATTGAAATTGATTAAACAAGTGCTTATAAAAAAGAACAGTGTTTTCCAATTTACAACATCAGATAAGACTTTTCGTTTACCGAATAGCATGAGAAAAGTAAATCTCTATGCCTACTTGTCAATATACATGTCAAGTCATCAAATGTCATAAACATTTAGCATGAAACAAATACATCTCTATGCCTATATGTCAAACATACATGCCAGATAAATGGTTTCACAATGATATCATCAAGAACCTCTCGCTCAGCCCACTCAGGATGCCTAGCTCAATGCCCCTACTCTATCACACACACGCAAGCACTCAACACTGTACATGTGCCTGACTCTAAAGCGCCTCACCAACACACACACACACACACACACACACACACACACATATATATATATATATATATATATATATCATTGTGTCTGCGGTCACTACTGGTAGGTCAGACTCCAGAGGGGCAGATCCTGTTCAAACGCTAATCAAAAACCAAGATGGCGTGCTACGACGTGCATCCCGATCCATGTAATAATAATAATAATAACAACAACAACAACAAAAACAATAATAATAATAATACTAATAATAATAATAATAATAATAATAATAATAATTATAATAATAATAATAATAATAATAATAATAATAATAATAATAATAAAGCCACTATGGCCTGCTGCAATGTGCGTCCCGATCCACATAACACTCTCTCAACATGGCTCTCAGGCCCAACTCAGTCATCAAATTTTCAAGTCTCACAGGCTCACAATCTCATATCACTTAGCCCAAATGGTATCACATATGGAAAACAACAACAACATATGATGTAACAACGAATAATAGATAGAGACAATATGGTATGCAAATGAAGAATCATGACCGAGTCTATAATTACAATTAAATCAAATAGCCCAAAATAACATAAATAGTCTCAATAGGTCTCAACCCAAATAATCACATAGCCTAAACATGACTTCTAACATGAATCACAACTCAGATAATCAAACAAGTAGGGAGAACAGGGATATGACAAGAAATAACAACAAAACAAGTCAGGTAATAGTCTAAAAGTCAACTCAGATCATGATTACCTCGGTGCACTCCCACATACCTGTCACCTAGCATGTGCACTGCCCCATCACATCACAAATAACATAGTTCCCAGGGATAATTACCCTCAAATCCAAGTTTAGGAATGTTATTTACCTCGAACAGGCCAAGCCAAATATCGAGCAATCCAAACAATACTTCAAGAAATGCCATCCCGCGAGAAACATTCTCCAAATGGCTCGGAACTAACCATAAGCAATCTAAAAACATAAAATATACCAAAGGGAACAAACTCGAACGATAAAGATCAAAGATTTAATCAATTACTCAAAGTCAACTAAAAATTCAAACCCGGGCCCGCACCTCGGAACCTGATGAAACTCACAAATTCTGACAACCCATTCGAATATTAGTCCAACCATACTAATTTTATTCAAATCCAACTCCGAATCGATGTTGAAATCTCAAATATTCAATTTAAAAAAGTTTAGACAAAAAATCCCAATCTATCTTTTAATATCATCAATCAATTGCCAAAATAAAAAATGGAATGACGAAATATAATCAAAACCTAGTAAAAAACACTTAACCAATCTATGTGGTGAAAATCGCCTAAAAAATTGCCCAAATCCAAACTCCGTAACTGGAATTATGATAAAATAACCAAGATCCTTCGAAATAGAGTACTTTATACACTGCTCCAGGGTACCCTTCGGGATCGCGGATCCAGCTTCGCGATTGCGAAGCACAAATTTCACTACCCACAAAAATTACCCTTCACGTTCACAACACATTCCTCGTGAATGTGATGCACATCTGACACAACACTCACGAATGCGGCGCCTCGTGCGCGGGATCTATTAACAAAGCCTCCAACTCTAGCTCCCGCCCAATAGTACATTACTTCATCCCATGCGCGAACGCGAACTGCAACCAATCCAAACCTCCACGAACATGTTCCATCTATTGCGACCGCGATAAACAAACCACCAGTGGGTCAAAACACACATGGCGATTGTGGTCGTACCTTCGTGATCACGAAGAACACTAGAGGCTTTAGATAACATCAGAAAACCAGCAATGCATAAAGCTATGAAATGGTCCGCAATCACTTTGAAACACGCCCGATCCCCTCGAGACCCTGTCTGAACATAGGAACAAGTCCCAAAACACAACACAGATCTACTCGAGGCCTCAAATCACACATAACATCGTCAAAACCACGAATCGTACCTCAAATCAACCTTAATGAACTTTTAACTTCTAAAACTCGTGCCGAACCATATCAATTCAGCTCGGAATGACCTCAATATTTTGTATACAAGTTCCAAATGACATAACAAACCTATTCCATTTCCCAAAAAAGCAATCCGAACCAAATATCATCAAAGTCAACTCTCGGTCAAACTTATGAACATTCCAAACCTTCAAATTACCAACTTTCATCAAATAGTGTCGAAACCTTCTAGAAACATCCAAATACAAATCTGGACATATACCCAAGCCAAAAATCACTATCCGGACCTAACAGAACTATCAAAACTCCGATCTGGGGTCAAATACACAAACAAACCTGGTCAACTTTTCCAACTTAAAGCTTCTAATATGTGAATCATTCTCCCAAATCAATTCTAAATTCCCCAAAAACCAAAAATCGACGATATACACAAGTCATAATACATCATATGGAACTACTCATGCCTGCAAACCACCGAATGCAGTGTAAATACTCAAAACGACTTGTCGGATCGTTGCACAAAATATTAATAGGAATGGGGCATGTGATAACATATTGAATTCCACCAACAACTAATAAAGCACATGGAAGAAACATTGAAGAAGACATGTATATAATCAATACATCAACTATCGGTTCCACACATGAACACTAAAAAAGAATCACCCTAACATTTCTCATAACACTCCCAACAAGCAACCTTTATGTCGCCGCATACATATTAACAATGGAATGCCACCCATATATCGCCGCATGCACATAAATTGCCAACCTTATCTCGCTACATCCACATCAAAAATGAAATGCCTCCCTTATGTCACCCTATTGGTGCGTTTCACCCTGCACAATAGCAATAAATTTGCACAACACGTACACATATGCCATAACATCAACAAAACAACAATACCAAGATCACCACAATATATATCCCAATTCTCAACAACGATGTGTACAATAATCATAACAATAACATAAAAGTGCGAGGAGTATTCCCCAACAAAGAATGTCACATATGGAAAACAACCCCAATCCAAGGCATATTAATAGCCTAAGGTCTAATTTGGACATAAACCACACATATGTCCGTGTACACATTCGTCAACTCGTGTACACGTCGTTTCACACACCAAAATAAAGCAAATTAGACCAAACCCTAAGGGATAATTTCTCCCACACAAAGTTAGGCAAGATACTTACCTCAAATAGCCTCAATCAACACTCTAAAAATGTTTTTTCTTTAAAATTCACCTGAGTTCGGCTCAAATCTAGCCAAAAAGAAATTGATAATATCAAACAATACAAAAGAAACCAATTTCAATTAATAAAGTTGAGATCTTTACACAATTCCCAAAAACTCAAAAAAGGTCAACCCGGCCCATTCGGTAAAAGCCCAAGTCGAAGGATAGATCTCGACTACCCATAACCCCACGAGTCCAAATATGTGTTTGATTTTCAAATCTGAGTCCAAGTCGACTCTCAAGTCTCAAATTTTCTTTTTTTCAAAACATAATAAAAAATCCCAAAAAATTCCCTTTAAATTTCATGATTTTGATGTTAAAATTCATAAATAATCATATTATAATATCAAAATTGAATCAAAATCATTTACCCAATAGCTTTGTGTGAAAATCCCCGCACCGAATCTAGGGCTCAAAATGTGATATAATGAGAATTAGTCCCGAAATTCCATCTTTTAACCCTGCTACAGATGTCACATTTCCAATCTAAGGTTTACAAATGCGACCTCCACAAATGCGACATAGGGATCGCAAAAGCAAACCCGGTCAGCCCCAAGAAAATGTCGTAATTCTGACATGAACATCGCAAATACGATGCCTGCCCTTTAGTAAAAGCGACCAAGTGGTCACAAAAGTGGTCTATTCCCAGCCCAGACCCATTTTGCATTTGAGAGGCTGGCTTCGCAAATGCGAAGCCTGCCATCTACCGTCTCCTTCGCAAATGAGATAGCTCCTTTACAATTGCGGTATTCACAAATGCAAACTAGTGCTCGCATCTGAGATAGCTGCAGTACCAACGCACCAGCAGCTATGAACCAAATCCAAAACATTATGAAACACGTCTGAAACTCACCCGATGCCCTGGGGCTCCACACCGAACATCCACACAAGTCTAGAAACATCAGACAAACACACTCACAAGCTCAAAACCAACTCGGAAAGATACCAAAATTTCTTTGAACGTTCCAAATGACAAAACAGATCCATTCTAAGATCCAAAACCAAAATTCGAACCCGATAGCCACGAAGTCAATCCATGCTCAAACTTAAGAAATTCTAAACCTTCAAATTGTTAACTTTCGGCAAAAAGTTCCAATTCAACCTAGGAACCCCCGAATCTAATTTCGGGCATACGCCTAAATCCAAAATCTCCATACGAACCTATTAGAACCATTAAAGCACCATTCCGGGTCATTTTCAGAAAATTCAAATCTCGATCAACACTTCTAACCTAAGCTTCCAAACTAAGAACCAGGCCTTCTAAATCAATCCAAAACCTTCTTGAAGCCCAACTAATCATCCCCGCAAGTCACACAACCAAAAATACGCACACGAAATCTTAAAAAGGGAAAACAAGGCTCAAATACATAAAATAATCGGTCGGGTCATTACATCTAGCGATTTCCACATCTACGGACAACTTGGCCACTTCTGCGACGTCACATCTACGACAAGACCCTCGCAGATGTGAAATCCACTTACATATCCAACTTTCGCTTATGAGTAAGACACCCCACCTGCAGACACACTTCTATGCACAAGCGATCTCGTATATGTCCAACTTCAATGCAGGTGTGATCCACCTGGGGCCACTTCCTAACCCTCTTATGCAAAAAAACAAATAGCACATGCAGCTCCGCATGTGCGATTTCACCAGATCCTTAACAACCAGAAATGGTAGTACTCACCAACCTAGCCCAGAGTTAATCTGAAACACACCTGAGCCCCTGGGTGTCACGACCCAAAACTACATGACCGACACCCGACATACTATCCAACCCAGGTGGACTAACATGTACAAGAATACCAATCTATATACCTAATAGATGCATGTGGAAGCCATTTTGAAAAACAATTATTTTAAATGATTAAGACCATACATGAAACATAATCTTTAGATCCACCATTTTCAATAATTGAAAATACATAAAGATAATAATATTTTTTCCATGCATGCAATATGAATAACTCTCAATTATAACCCAAAATAATGATAACTGTCTATGAAATCTCTATGACACAAGGATAAAATAAATACTTGGGACAAACCCCAACCAAAAGAAAGTAAGAACAACACGGCAGCTACCACAAAATAGAAGTGGTGCCTCACTATACACCTTGAGAAGATAGTCATCCTAGCCTCATCCGCCAATCACATGCCACATCTATGTAAAGAAAGCAGGGCCTTGGAGAGGGGCTCCTGAGAGCTGAATACACCACCATGGTACTCAATAAGTGTCATAGACTTTCTCTAACTCTAGTTCCTGGGACAAGCTTTACAAAACATATGCAACCAACATTTTATATAAAGTGATAAACTATAAGACCAACTCATACTAATTATCATTTTAAATGAAAAGACTAGTAAAATGTTAATCATGATACAAAGTTCTAAAGTATTTATATCAATCCATGATTCTAATATAAAATTTATGCAAAACCACTTCAACTTCATTAAGTCAATTGAAATTACTTTTGGCTCCTTAGGAATATACACAATAAAATCATCTTTAACCTTTCACTGGGAGTACTATACCATCACCGACACAAGAAGGTCAACTAGGTTATGTACCTAGCGCCAAGTATCATATAATCTACTTGCTTAGGTCGTCTCATCACAGTGTCGTACGAATCGACTCAACCATGCTAGTAAAAGCACAAAATATCACCCTCTCAAGGAGGAGACTCTGCCGCACAAGTGAACATCTACGCCTACACCGGCATATGTAGTTTCATGACGATGAATACGATATAACCAAAGCCAATCTTGGTGAAAAAAAGTAACTCCTAAAATGTTTGTTACTCCAGAAATAGATTAATAGCAGAATAACAACAAAGTATCTATTTTATCAAACATGACATTTATAGTCAGTCCTAACCGTTTGAATAAACTCAAATAAGATTCTTTATCATTTCATATTAAGCAATTATGTATGCGGTTAAAATCGGAGAGCCCGATTTCATGACCACTTCGATGAAAATAAAGGGTCGAAGGCCCGAGCTCGCCATCGAGGGGCACGTCGAGGATCCTCAACCTCGAGGCAGTACAAAAAAAGGGTCAACATGAGAAGGCGGGAAATCCGCGAGGGTCACGTGGTTAGAGCTGACAAAGTACACAACATAGTACACGCCTGTACCGTGGCATTAATGGTTGTACCAACCATCTTTCTTTACATTAAATACTTGTACCAGTTGTGTCTCTTTGTAATGATTACACATGTACTATGTTGGGATACCCCTTCTTATATAAAGGGGACCCTGTCACTTTGTAACACACATGATATTAAATACAAGAACAACAACATTCCCTGCTCTCTAACAGAAACATTCTCAACAATTGTCTCATTAAATTGTTAATTCTCATTTGTTGTGTTCTAGGGTAATTCTCTATTTATTGCTTATTATTGATCATAAATAGGCCAACCTCAAGGCATTAAACATTGTTATACCACTGCCGATAGCTCCCAATCAAGCTTCTCGAGCTCGACCTCGAGGCCTGCCCGACCACCATCGAGACTGGCCTCTTCGACACCTGGCTTGCCTAATCTGGTTCTTTTCACACTTATTTCATTTTTCTCGCCTCATACTCAACGTATTGTCTAAAAAACCGGTATTAAAATAGATCACATATTTTTATAACCACATAATCAAATATAATTATAGTTACCATTTTCACGGTAAATAGTTTGGCGCCCACCGTGGGGCTAAAAATAATAGTGATTGTTTTAGTGCTGGTTTTCTAGAAAAACAAGTTATTTTTCACACTTTTTCTTGCCCAAGAATCTTCTCTTTCAGGTCAGAAAATGTCTAACTCAGTAAACGCACATGAAAACAACGGTCCTGAGGACCATAGAGAGAATGACGCAACTGCTTTGGGTGCTAGTGTGCCACCACAAAACCCTGAAGGGGAACCGGTGAAAATTCTTGTCGATGAAGGTTCACGCAATGCCCAACATGTTGATGTGAACTCTCATACAGGCGGAAGCATTCGTGCAGGAGAATAGTGTAAAGCACAAGTAGCCCCTGCTCAAAGAGAAAGGGAAGTTAGCCTTCATGTAATTTTTGAAATGTTGCAAGCACAACAAGTGGCTATTGCTCAGTTACAAAGCCATCAGAGAACCTCAAGCACAACAACACCAGAAACGGCTCCCCGAGTCGAACATGCACCGGAAAGATCGAGCGATAATGGGTTGGAAGCCCACCCCGACATTATTAAAATGCTCGAAGACCTTTTAAAAAGGATTGAATCAGACGAGAAGAAGATAGAGGCTAGCGACAAGAAAGTGGAGATCTACAATTTGAGGGTTGATCAAATCCCAGGGGCACCCCCGATCTTAAAGGGTGTAGAGTCAAAGAAGTTCGTACAGAAGCCATTTCCGTCAAATGCAGCTCCGATGTCCATCCTGAAGAAATTCATAATGCCCGATCTCCCAAAGTAAAGCAAAATTTTAGACCCTAATGAGCACATCACTGCTTACACTTGTGCCGTGAAAGGTAATGACCTGAGGGACGAAGATATTGAATTTTTTCTGTTGAAAAAATTTGGAGAAACATCCCGAGGCGTAACATACCTCGAAATGACTAAAGGATGGACTGAGGACAGAATCTTCGGGGACTCGTGAGCAAAGCAGGATTCGACAGGCATGCAGAGCCGGTAAAGTGTCTGAGTACAACTTCAACATCGATGTTTTCGACATCGTATCGACCATTAGCAAGATCAGGGACACCAGGTGGCCGAGACCCGTGCTATCAGATCCTTCACAAAGGAACCCCAACTTGATATGTAAATTTCACGACACCCACGAGCATAGGACCGAAGATTGCAGACAACTTCGAGAAAAGGTGGCTCGACTAATCAGCAAAGGGTATCTTCGAGAGTTCCTCAGCGACCGAGCTAAAAATCAATTTCGGGTAAGAGAGGCAAATAAGAATAAAGAAACGAAATAACCACGACATGTCATCCACATGATTATTGGTGGGGTCGACGTCCCTTAGGGACCCGTTTTTAAGCAAATGAAAGTATCTGTCACCAGGGAAAAGCGAACTCGGAGCTACATACTTGAAGACGTCCTTTCATTCAACGAAGAGGACATCGAGACCTTGTCTCAGCCTCACAGTGACGCACTGGTAATTTCTTTTCTTTTTGATAAATTCCAATTAAACGTGTGCTCGTGGATCCAGGTAGCTCGACCAACATAATTCGATCGAGGGTGGTAGAGCAACTCGGTTTTCTCGATCAGATCATACCCGCCTCTCGAGTCCTCAATGGATTCAACATGGAAAGTGAAACAACGAAAGGAGAAATCGTCCTCCCGGTCAACGTAGCCGGCACGATTCAGGATACCAAGTTTCATGTCATCGAAGGTGACATGAGGTACAACGCATTGCTTGGAAGGCCATGGATCAACAATATGGGGCGGTACCATCAACCCTTCACCAAATGATGAAGTTCCCTACGAAGGATGGAGTAAAAATAGTATACGGAGAGCAGCACGCAGCAAGAGAAATTTTCGCAGTGCACGATGTGGCACCAACAACTTTTACATCGAAGGAGCCAAAAAAAAAAGCAAACAGCCGAGTAACAATCACAAACTACATCCTCGTAGGAACAAACAAGGGACCGTGCCGCATCCTCGGAACTGATAACCAAAGCATATCAAGGCTCGAGCGCCATCGCAGCTAATGTACAACCCTATCCTTTTTTTCCTTTCACACTATATGCTAACCTACGTACATGTATTCAATTGAAAGGATCCAAAGCACCCCTAGCTCAAAGGCCTTAGGTTTGAAAGCATGAGTTGCACTCTTTTTCCCTTACACCGAATTTTATCCCAAAAGGGTTTTACCGGCGAGGTTTGTAACGAGGCAACATCCATATGCTACCTGAGGAGAACTCACCAAGCATTCAAGGCTTCTCTTCGATCAACCTCGAATACTGAGGGGCATTGCCCCAGGAAATCACTAAAATATACCAAAGAGGGTCTTGACAGGAAAATGATGTATCGGACCAAACGGTCGAATGAACCGTGTCCACATAGAATAATCGAACCATCGATAGAAAAACTTGTATACTTGTACCAAGTAATCAGAGAAGTACCTTCTGTCAAAACATTTTTCACATCAAAAAAGTTTGCTGTTTTTAAAAGAGACGGCCTCAAGGCCAAAAATTTAGCAAGCACACGAGAACTGTCCTTAATAGTCACTCCACCGAGTCGCCAAAAATTCGAAGACGTAAGACCTCAGGGCATGTAACTTCGAACGCACAAGCCCTCCACAAGGCAACACCAACAACATTAGTCCTCTTCGAGGCAACATTTAATTCTGACTCGGGGACTGCCCCCGATAGTCGGCTCATCAGGTTATCAAATTCGAAGCCGTAAGACCTCAGGGCAGGGAACTTTGAGCTCGTAAGCCCTCCATGAGGCAACGTCAAAACTATGAGACCGTAAGAAAGGTTGTACCAACCTAAAGGGTAAGAGCCCTGGTCGCGCTCTACACTAAAGGTTGTACCAACCCAAAATATAAACCCTGTATCAAAGTCAAGGCTATATATCGAACTTGTAAGACCCAAAAGGCATACCCTCGATATAGACGCCATGGCTATCTCACTCGAGGACTAAAAGGCTATGGCCAAACACAAATGACCACCTTCATAAGCGCTCTGGCCAAACTAACACAACTCGGAGACGTCTGACTGTCGCCATAAAATCACAGGCCTCCATTTACTTCGAAAAAACTTTGAAAAGAACCAGTTAAAGGTTGTGCCAACCTAAAGCGTAAGAGCCCAAGTCGCCCGCAACATTAAAGGTTGTACCAACCTAAAGCGTAAGAGCCCAAGTTGCCAGTTAATTGTATCGACCTTACGCGTAAGAGCCCGAGTCGCCTGCTACAGGTCACACCAACACAAAGCGCCTCAGGGCCAATTTGAAAACCTGAGGGCCGTTGAGCTCGAGTCGAAACCTGACTCGGAGCCTAAGCCCGACACGGTTAACTAAAGCGCCTCAGGGCCAAAAAAGCGTAAGAGCCCAAGTCACCTGCTACATTAAAAGTTGTATCAACCTTACGCGTAAGAGCCCGAGTCGCCAGCTACAGGTCATACAGACACAAAGAGCCTCAGGGCCAATTTGAAAACCTGAGGGCCATTGAGCTCGAGTCAAAACTCGACTTGGAGACTAAGCCCGACAAATTTAACTAAAGCGCCTCAGGGACAAAAAAGTGTAAGAGCCCGAGTCGCCCGCTACATTAAATGTCGTATCGACCTTACGCGTAAGAGCCCGAGTCGCCAGCTACAGGTCATACTGACACAAAGTGCCTTAGGGCCAATTTGAAAACCTGAGGGCCGTTGAGCTCGAATCGAAACCCGACTCGGAGACTAAGCCAGACACGGTTAAATAAAGTTCCTCAAGGTCAAAAAAGCGTAAAAGCCTAAGTCGCCAGCTAGTCATATTGACCTTATGCATAAGAGACCGAGTCGCCATCTACAAGTCATACCGACACAAAGAACCTCAGGGCCAACTTGAAAACCTTAGGGCCATTGAGCTTGATTCGAAACCCAACTCGAAGACTAAGCCCGACACGGTTAACTAAAGTGCCTCAGGGCTAAAAAAGCATAAGAGCCCGAGTCGCCAGCTTAAAAGAGCCTCAGGGCCAATTTATTACCGAAAGGTCTCATCTCAAAGTCCCACTCGCTGGGCTAACTACCAACAAGCAAATCAAATCAAAGAATATCCCATATATATATATATATATATATGTGTGTGTGTGTATTACAAATACATATTTACTATGCTCCCACAAAAGTCTTAATGAAAACAACAAAGCAGAAAATCTATTATACTCCTGGGACCAACTCCCTAAAAGGCCCCTCGCACCGGCTTCCACGGCGGCCTTCAAGAATCAGAATCAGCTCAAGAAGAAAGGAAAAACTTGGCGTAAATCTTGTCCGTCTTGGCCTGCGTTATATCTTCTGAGAGGTCAAAGCCCCTAGCATGTATCTTCTCGAAGGTCTCCCTCCGGGACTTGCATCGGTCATGCTCATTGCTCCTCTTATCTCTGTTGAAAGCTCCTCTCAGCTCAGCCCGTGCATCGGCAACATCTTTCAAGTAAATGGTCACCTTCTTATCGGCCTTCGCCCGAGCTACCTCAGCTTCGGCCGAGCATCCACAACCTTTATCTTTGTGTTTATAAGGCCAGCCTCGATCTTGGCAACCCTTCTTGATTGAATTAAGCTCTCTTCCCGGGTATTTCGAAGTTGTATCTCGAGAGTAGCAGCCTTGGCCAAAGCATTCCTTTGGGCCGCAACATGCACACCTACCTGCACTTTCAATGCTTGGTATTCGGACACTTTCCCGACCTCGCCCCAAAGGTGCTCCAACGCCTCTATTTTTTCCTGCAACTAAAGCACCAAAGCGGTAATTCCCAAAAGCGAGGACAGAAGAAGACGGTGGTAGAGGACTCTTGATTTTTCTCTCTCTTGGAACCCCTTCTTCGAGATTAGAACTCCCAGGCCTGGAAGAACCGGCAACCTCGGAAGGGCCCCCGGAATGGGCTGTAGATAAAGAATCATCGTTTCCAGGGGAACCGACGTCCGTAGAATGGCCTACATATATAAAGCTCTCCTCAGCAACGACATCTCCTTTATGCCTCCGAGAAGGCCCTGCTCCGTCAAAAATGTCCTCATTTGTAGAGGATCTTTTTCGATTATTGTCCTCCCTCGGGCTTTCCCTCTCCTCGAGGGGGCACAACCTCACCTCAAAGAACCCAACAACACTTGTGGCCTCAGGGTTAGTACACAAAAAAGGTAATATTCATCAAAAGGGATACCACTCGACTCATACCGTGGTGCTTTGCTTCCCATATGCCCCCCGAGAGATCGTGACATTTGTGCTCGTCATATCTTGAGGAAGCCGCCAACTTTCGAGTCTAGTCCGCAAAATCGGGGACCTCCCCAGGTATCCACGGGACCGCTGAAAAAGGGAAAATGAAATACTCTTATAAGTTGATGAGAAAAAAAGCACTAAGGCACGACGAGGTGCTTACGTTTGAAGTTCCATTTTTCAGGAAAAGGCAAGAACTCCACTAGGATGATGTCTATGGTCCTCACCCAAACGAATCGACTCATCCATCCCCCATTCCTCTCCTCGTCATCACTGGCAATAAAAGGCCTCATGGACCGATGTCACAATATAATCAGGCCTCGACAATGCTGAGGGTGATATAACCTAATGAGATGGCTGAGGGAAAATCCAAGCTCAGCCTTTTCAGTGAAGTACCTCATCATCAGCACTATCCGTCAAAAGGACGGGTGAATCTGTCCCAAAGTAACTCGGTACCTTTTACAGAACTCGAGCACAAGCTGGTCGAGGGGGCCTAATGTAAATGAATACGTGTACACGGTCAGGAATCCCTCTACGTAAGTCATAACATTTTCTTCTCGAGAGGGTATCTGCAGCACCACATTTCCCCCTAGCCGCAGTCTCTCCTCATGGCCTCGAGGTGGTGTTCTTCTATCAATCGAACGAACCTCGAAGCATGGTCTCGATGGCCTGGGGCATCGTAGGGTTTCTCTATTGCAAATTCCTTCTTCAGAGCAAAGAAGTACGACGTCAGCTCGCCGTACACCGGCAGCGTGCGACCAACCGAGATAGGGGCAGAGGAAGAATTTACCTCTTCTTGATAAGCATATTCGGGTGCGGCAGCCATGGTTATTCAGCGCAGAAGTAAAAGGGGGGGGACCCAATTTCGTAAAAATGAAGGAGAAAGTTGAAAGAAAAGCTGATGTGTTTCGCAAATGTGCAAGAGTTAGAATGAAGGAGGAGCAAGAATATTTATAGAACGAAAAATGGCTAACCAACTGCCTTAAAGGCCATTCAATTTCTGACAAGTCGTCATAGCATTTGGGGAAGTGTACCGGTGGGGCCACTACGATCACTTCACAGTCACATCACAAAATGATACTGTCTTAGAGGGTTCGAGGAATCAAAGATCACAGGACAACCTAACCTCGAGAAGATGCCCGATCTCGAGGAGACCTCCTATTACAAGTGCGAGTTCCGAGGAAGCAAAGAATTGAAGCGTAAAAGTCATATTATGGGGAAAGGGTTACGGAACTATGTTTATGCATAATATGACAAGAATGTTCTATTTCCAAAAATGTATTTACACAATTGTTTTTTTACAAGAGTTCCCTCGAGGGGTCCCATGTACAAAAAAGGAAAAAGCAAAAAAGGAAGAAAAACTACTCTATGCCTTCGCCGTTGTCCGAGCCACTTTCGGAGCCTTCGTCCGATGTACCCGACATTGTTAGTTCCTCCTCCAGGGTCTTGGCCTCTTCGATCTCGGTAGAGATATCGACACCTTTGGTGCTCACTTCCTCGATGGCCTGCCTTTTGTCTTGTGCACGAGCATAGGCAACTGCCTGAGTCAGCTTCAGCTCGGCCTTCTCATATATCTCCCTCGCCCGTTCATTTGCAGCAGCGGCATCCCTCTTTTACGAGGAGACATATTCACTGGCCTCAGCCTTGGCCACAGATAGTGCATCAGCCTCCTCCTGAGCACCTCAGAGAAGATCTTGGGCCGAGGATAGCTTCCCCCGAAGAATCTCCCTCTCCGAAGCCGCGACATCATTCAGCCGAGCCAGCTCCATGACTTTAGTGTCTTTGGCCGTGACCTCCTCTCGAAGCCGCTCCATCAGGGAATCCTTCTACGTAATCTAAAAAGTGGAAAGCAAGTTAATCACTACCAAGTGTTACGACTAAAAGGTGAGAATGTGGGCACTGACATACCAGCTCGGAGAAATTGGAGTCTAAGCGTTTGATCCACCTCGGGAGTTGCTGAACTGCACCAGGGAACCAAACAATGGCTACACAATTAAAAGAAAATTAGTCAAAAGAAAAAGGGGCAACGAGAGCATGCTCGACTCAAAGGAACTTATGCTTCATATTCCACTCCTCTGGAATGGCATTCTGTCAGCAGGGATGATGTCCTAGGTTCGAACTCGGACGAACCGACTCATCCATCCCCGATCTCTATCCTCGTCGATGCAGGCGGGAATGCCTTGGTGGATTGGCGATGTAATTTAATAAGGCCCCTACAGAAGAGTCGAGGGCTATATAATCTAATCAAATGGTCGAGGGTGAAGGTCATTCCCTTGACCATATTGGTAATATGGAGAAACATATATACAATCCTCCAGAACGAAGGATGAATCTGGTCAAATGTCACTCGGTATTGGTTGCAAAAATCAAGAATCACCGGGTCAACCGGTGAAGAAGAAGGATCGACGAGTCCTAAGGTAAAAGGATATGTGTATACACTGAGAAAGCCAGTCTTGAGCGTGACTATGCTTTCATCAGCCGTTGGGATCTCTACTCGGGTTGTCTCCCCCAAGTGGCAGTCGAGTTTCACCCTCTCGATATCCGATACTACACTTATATATCATGGGCTTGCATCGACCCGGTGTGGAAGGGGGTTTTTCTATTGTAAAATCAGAAATGGTGTTGAAAGGGCCAGGGATGCATTGCTCGATTGTAGGAGGGGTCTTTGATTTGCCCTTGGACGGGCATGATGTAGAAGCAGCCCCCTCCTTTTGAGGAATCATTTTTTAAGTCTTTTCCATGATAGCTATCGAGTTTTGAAGTGAGAAGATAGGAAAAATGTGAGCAGGTGGAAGTTAAGAGGAGAGAATACTTTGTTAAAATATGAAGGTTTGAAGGAGAATATGCAAAACTATGAAGAGGAAAGTAGTTGTGGTATTTATAGGGGCCCTCTGGGCAAGTTTGAAGCAGGAAAATCGAACCTGTGACAGTTCGTGGGCTTCTCAAAAATCGTGATTGACAGCGATCTCTGCACATTTTTTCGTGTCACAATCATTCAATGCTCTGTAGGGGCTGACATCATAGTAGGAGTGTCAAAGGGTAAAAGGGTTAAAACTATTTCTTAACTCTTCATTCTAAGAATTACGGGGACTATCTGTATGTGGCTAAAATCGGAGAGCCCGATTTCATGACCACTTCGATGAAAATAAAGGTTCGAAGGCCCGAGCTCCCCATCGAGGGGCACGTCGAGGATTTTCAACCTCGAGGCAGTACAAACCAAGGGTCAACATGAGAAGGCGGGAAATCCGCGTGGGGCATGTGGTTAGAGCTGACAAAGTGCACAAGATAGTACACGCCCGTACCGTGGCATTAGTGGCTGTACCAACCATCTTTCTTTACATTAAATAGTTGTACTAGTTGTGTCTCTTTGTAATGATTACACATGTACTATGTTGGGATACCCCTTATTATATAAAGGGGACCCTTGTCACTTTGTAACACATATGATATTCAATACAAGATAAACAACATTCCCTGCTCTCTGACAAAAACATTCTCAACAATTGTCTCATTAAATTATTAATTCTCATTTGTTGTGTTCTAAGGTAATTCTTTATTTATTGCTTATTATTGATCATAAATAGGCCAACCTAAAGGAATTCAACATTGTTATACCACTTCCGATAGCTCCCAATCAAGCTTCTCGAGCTCGACCTCGAGGCTTGCCCGACCACTATCGGGACTGGCCTCTTCGACACCTAGCTTGTCTAATCTGGTTCTTTTCACACTTATTTCGTTTTTCTCACCTCATACTCAGCCTCTATTGTCTAAAAAACCGGGTATTAAAATATATCACATATTTTTAGAACCACATAATCAAATATAATTGTAATTATCATTTTCACGGTAAACAAACTAAAAAAATGAGATTCCAATCCTTAAGATTTAACATGTGCTACTTCGAAATATAAGGATTTTAGAAATATTATACTTATCATTTAAATAACAAAGATAACAATAGAACTTGAAGGTTTAATCCATTTATCATCAACGTAAGATTTTAATAAAACCTATAACATTTTTCTCAAGTGTCATTTACTCACAATTGTTTGAAAATAAGCTTTTGCAAAACAACATGACACCACTTCATATGCAACAGGACTCAAAGACACATGGTGACTTCCTTTCCTGCTTGTCCCATGAGTATGGATTCACATTTACAAAAATCTCATGTATCACACATTTACGAACAATATCATGTATCAACTCAAAATGTGTGTTTACAAGCAAACCCTCAAGTAGAGTAAGTTTTAATCAACTTACCTTACGTCCAAGATCCAAAATAGTACTATAAGGCTTCAATTCATTTAGAAATCTCAAACTTCGCCAATAAGCCAATATCTACATAACAACTCATATTCATCAACGACATGTTATGATAACACCAACTAACTCAACTAAGTTTTCAAAACTTCGGTCCAACTTTACAAGTCTAGTAAAAATCGATATTCCCATCATAGATGTCAGTTCTTGAGTTTTTAACTCTAAATATCTCATTGCATATACAAAAATATGATATTAAATAATTGAATTTCTCACAATATTATAAAGAATATCATTTAACTCATTTTACCAAATCGACACTATTCACCGTCTCTACCCGCTAGTCAATCTATTCACAATACCCATTTATATGGCTCATCTTCCAACTCAAGCAAACCATGATTTTTACTCCAAATTACCTTCTATACACTTATTTATACACAAACATAAAGCTTGAGTAGTGGGATTACTTATTGAAGACAAATCTTGAAAATCTCCATTTTTGTGTTCTTGGAGGATTTTGAAGAATCTAACAAATTCCATGGTTGAATCTTGTTACCATTGGTTTTAATAAACTTGAATTAACATAAAACTTGGATAAAAACTCACCTTGTATGATCTAAGTGAATCCTTGATCGAAATCCATTTCAAAAGCCTCAAAGAACTCCTAACATTTGACCTCAAATCATCTCTCCTCGACCTAGGGGTATAACATTTCCAAGTGCACTGCGGCACATCTGGGCGTGCACTTGGGGAAGCCAACTTCTTCAAGTGCACTCTCAAGTACGTGCATGTTAGACAGTGCTCAGTAAATTGGTCATAACCTTTTGTACAAAAATCCAAATGACGAACGGTTTGAACCGTTGTAAACTATACTACTCAAAGAGTTTTAATTTAATAGCCTATACAAAACATAACACATTTTACACAGGGAGATATGATCGTTTAGAGTTAGGTCATGTGCAACTTTGGACATCTTTTTCTTTTCAACAATTCTAACTTGTTCCAAGCTACTTCCCCCCACTTCTAAACATAATTATAATCATTCAAAATATGTACAATATATGTGCACGTATCCAAATGGATTTATCCATGATGGTAGTTGTTGTTGGCACACAAATGATACGTTTAGCGCTTAGTGACCTTCTAATGAGGCCTTAAACATTTGAAAATTTTTCAGGGTGCTATATCAGGATCCCGTTCAATCATGACAACAAGTCAGAATATATTATCCAAAATTATCCAAAGGCTCAAAACACTATGAATAACAGTAAAATCAAGAATCAACGATCAAAATCAATCTCTTACTTCTAACCTTTCTAACTTCGCCGAACATTTCTGAATTATGCCTAAATATTACGGATTCCAACCAAACTTCACCATGCAAGTTCCAAACCACTAAACAAACCTATTCTAAGTCCCGAAGAAATAATCTGGTTCCAATATCATAATTTAGCTCCTGGTCAAACCTATGACTTTCCAAACCTTTTGCCAACTTCCTTCAAATAGAACCAAAACATCCTAGGAACTTCCAAATCCAAACTCGGACATATGTCTAAGTCAAAAATTACCATATAAACCTAATGAAACCATAAAATCACCAATCCGAGATTGCCTACTCAATAGTCAAACCTTGATCCTCTCTTACAACTTAAACTTCCAACAATGGAACTAAATGTTCCAATTCACTTCGAAACCTTCCCGAAACCAAACCAACCATCCACGCAAGGAACAAAAATCCAAACAAGCATACGGAAAGCATAAATAGGAAAACATGGCTCAAATATACAAAATGAACGACCGGGTCATTACAAAAATATATTTTAAAAAGATAAAATTTTAATTTCATGTATTCAGCAAGCCCGTAGATAACAAATAATTAAATATTGCTTGAACCTTCCAAGATGGATAATTTAATTAGATAATTTGGGTCCTTGCTATAAATTTTAAAATAATTTTCTAATTATTAGATACATACTACACAACATCTGTTTTCTCTATATCGATATTTAACTATCCCTTTTTCAAATACAACTCATCATCCGTTTGAGGAACAATTTTGTATTAACTTCACAATCGCTATATAAATCTCCTATTCTCCTACAATTACATATTTGTTTGAAAGGATCAAAATTTCAAACTTCTCTTTTGCTTCTATGGGGAGAATTGATTAGACGTGCAATCTTTAATCCCAAGTAAACTTGTGTTTAGAAGGAAAGAAATTCCTCTTTTTATCAATTGAAATGGTAAAAAGTCCTAGAAAAATAAGAATGAGAAATACTATAGATTTGATTTTGTCACGACCCAAAAATTCCACTAAAGGCCATGATTGCACCTAACCTCCAAGACTAGGTAAGCCAATCACACTAATAACATTCAATCATCCAAACATGATATAATAAGTCTGAATAATCATAATAGTAGAATAAGTAATCAACATAATCCAAAACGACGATACATAATATCAATTCCCAAACTCAGGTAGTACAAAGTCATGAGCTCTAAAATAGATATATAACGAATCTCAAATGTAAAATAAGCTGAAAGTACTACAAAAATATGAAATAGGGAAAGAGACTCCAAGGGTCTGCATAGGTCATGCAGCACTACCTTGAATCTCCTCAATCAGCGAATGTGCTTGAGGTCTGCTTCCTCCAACAACCAAATTTACAACAAAAAAATGCAGAAGTGAAGCATAAGTATGGGACAACGTGTACATAGTAAGTATCAAGACTAAAATCGGTGAAGTAGTGATGAGGTTCAATTCATGTGATGTAACGACCCGACCGGTCATTTTGGGTGTAGCTCTGTTACCTCATTTATTACTTATTCTATGTTTAATTATAGTTATGTGACTTTCTGGGGTGGTTGGATTTGTTCCGGGGATGTTTCAGAGTGAAATGAGACACTTAGTCCTAAGGTTGAAAGCATAAGTTGAAAGAGTTGACCGGAGCTTATATTTTGTATAGACAACTCCAGAATGGAGTTTTAATGTTCTGATAGATTTGTATGGTGAGTTTTGACTTAGGCGTATGCATGTATATTGATTTGGAGGTCCGTATGTCGCTTTGGTTTGAATTGACGAAAGTTGGAAAGTTGGATGTTTGGAAGGTTGGAAGTTTGACCGAGAGTTGACTTTGTTGATATCTGGTTCAGAGTTTGGTTCTAGGAGTTGAAATTGGTCCTTTTTGTCATGCATGTCTTGTGTGCAAAATTCGAGGTCAATCGGAGTTGGTTTGATAGGTTTCGACATTAGTTTTAGAAGCTGGAAGTTCATAAGTTCATTATGCTTGAATTGGGGTGCGATTTGTGATTTCGGTGTTGTTTGATATGATTTGATTCTTCGACTAAGTTTGTATCGTATTTTCGGACTTGTTGGTATGTTAAAATGGGGTCCCGTGAGCTTCGGGTGTGATTCAGATCATGTTCGGCTTATTTTTGGACTTGTAGGATAGCTAATGTATCTGGTTTTGGTTTCCTTATACGCGATTGCGAGGGAAGGTCCGTGATCGAGAAGGGTTATTTGGTGACTGGTGGAAGTTAATCTATAGGCTCGCGATATTGTGCATGCGTTCTCAAGCCCTTGAGGTCTCAGTTCATCAAGATCGCGTGAAGGTTCACGCGTTCACATAATTGGAGTGGGCATCTGGAGAGTAAAGTTTTAAGACTATACGACCGCGCAGTGTTTCCCGCGTTTACGAAGGGACATGTTGGTTTAACATCGCATTTGTGACAAATTTTATCATGATCCGGACCTATCAAAACTTTTATCCAAGGTCAAATACACAAAATTGAACTTGATCAACACTTCTAACTTAAGCTTCCAAACAAGGAACTAACAATGCAACATGCCAAATTATCATCAAAAGACATATGCTTAGAATTCATGAAAAAAAGACATAATAATAATAAAATGTGAATGGTGTTTGATATATAAAGCATCATTACGGAAAAATCAATTGTAGCAACCAAGTTCATATAGTCATAAAATTATTAAGCATGTTTCATATAAGGCATTATAAGGTATATTAGAAGCCTAAAATCTAATACGGTCATAAAACACATATTGCACCCATTTACATGCTTGTCACCTCGCGTACACGTCGCTTTTTACATATCACAATTAGGAAAATACGGCCAAATACTAAGGGTTATTCCCTCACAAAAGATTAGACAAGATACATACCTCAAAAAGCTCAAATCAAACTTCTAAAATATCTTTCCATTATAAATCACCTCCAACCAGTTCCAATCTAGCCATAAACAACTCAATAACATCAAACAATGCTATAGGAACAATTCCAAACAATAAAGTTCCAATCTTCACCCGATTCCCAAAAAGTCAACAAAATTCAACTCCGGGATCACATGGTCAAAACCCGAATCAAGGGATAGAGATCCTGACTAGCCCTAGCCCCACGAGTCTTAATATATGATTAGATTCCGAAACGAGTCCAAATAGACTCCCAAATTCACAATTTTCACTTTCCAAAGTTTTAGTCAAAACCCCCCAAATTTCTCTTCTAAATCCCATAATCTAGGTGTAATAATCCATTGGAAAACAATACATATTACCAAAATCAAGTAGAAATCACTTACTGTCACGACCCGATTTTCCCTCCGAGGCATCGTGACGGCACCTAGTCTCTACGACTAGGTAAGTCTAATTGCGAAAACACATATTAAATAGAAGCAATAAAATAAAGACAAAATAAGTAAGTCTACAATGAAACATCGCCACTTGGCGTATACAAAATACAACTTTCCCAAAACACGAAATATCACTTTAGTCACAAGCTCTGTCTCAAATACCTATCTAAGTCTGGAGTGGAAGGTGACTCGAAGGACTCTGCGGACGCGACAGAATTACCTTTCGGTCTCCTAGAAGCTGCTGCTCGGACCCCTTGCCACGAAACTGAGCGCTGGTACCTGGATCTGCACACGAAAAACATATGCAGGAAAGGGCATGAGTACACCAGAAATTGGTACTTAGTAAGTGCCAAGCCTAACCCTAGTCGAGTAGTGACGAGGTCAGGTTAAGGCTCTACAGGATTTTCTTTATAGTAAAACAGTATAAAAATGTGAACAAAGAGATATAATAAGCTAAGGCAAATCAGTAGGAACAATGAGCAAAAAAAAAAGAAATAATAACAGGGAGCCCTCGACTCAGCACATCATATATCACAGTAACAAGTATGCAATGCAGTACAAGGGGAAAGCTCCCGGAATCTCGTCCGTAGTCCTAATTTAAATATGCAATGCAATACAAAGGGAAAGCTCCCAGAATCTCGTCCGTAGTCCCAATTTAAATATGCAATGCAGTACAGGGGGAAAGCTCCCGGAATCATCCGTAGTCCCACTTTAAATATGCAATGCAGTACAAATACCGAATATAATTTTTATTTAAAACAGTTCAGGAAAAATCACAGGAAAAAATATGGACAAAACTACCTAAACATGGTACACATAGTAATAACTAGGGAAAATTCAAGTAAAATAGGTAGACATGTTATTTCCTAATCTAAACTACATAGTCGATATATGAATCGGTGAAATAGGAGTGAAATGATTTAAGTCATGGAGGGAAGAATGGAGTTTTAGCAACAATGGCCCGTGTACGTACTCGTCACCTCACGCATACGGCTCCCAAACCACATAAAACAGTATTGAAATAGCCTAGGGGAAGTCCCCAACACAGAGTTAGGCAAGCCACTTACCTCGACTACGCTACTCAGCTCAAAACCACGCTCTTGCCACGAGTATCCGACTCCGAATGGCCCAAATCTATTAAATTCGATTGCATAATGTAAATATCACTTTAAGGGATCAAAATAGCTAATAAGTTTGAGGCTAATACGCGAATTAAGAAAAATCTCCCAAAAAGTCCCTCGGGCCCACGTCTCGGAATCAGTGAAAGTTACAAATTTAGAACACCCATTCACTTACGAACTCACTCAAACAAGAATCATCAAAAACCGACGACAAAATCCTATTGACTTCTCGGATTTTCTAATTAGGGAAACTTCTTCCCATTTACATGATTTTTCACCTAAATCCCTTAATTGCATGGAAGAAATGGCGATAGATTAATAATATATGAAGGGAATAGAGTTAGGAATTGTTACCTATGAAGTTTTTCCTCAAAACTCACTCCAAATCGCCTACACCCGAGCTCTAAATGATTTTAGAAGTTATGAAATTCAAGCCCCCGAATCTGATATATCTACCCATCGATTTCCGCATCTGCGCCCCTTAGACCGCAACTGTGGAATATCCATCGCAGGTGCAAAAACCCACTAAAAGGCCTGGGGCCGCACCTGCGGTCAATTGGCCGCATCTGCGGCTCCGCACCTGCGGAATCTCAATCGCACCTGCGAGATTAGTTGACTTGACCAAGTACGCACCTGTGAGCCTTTCTTCCACACCTGCGTGTCCGCACATGCGGAAAGTCCATCGCAGGTGCGAGACACCAGAACCAGAAATGGTTCAGCTGTTCTCCAAGTTCAAAATTCACCCGTTGAGCATCCGGAACATCACCGAGGCCCCCGGGGCCTCAACCAAACTTACCAACCAGTCCTAATACCTTATCCAAACTTAGTCGAGCCTCCAAAACATATCACATAACACCAAAATCACCAATTATAATGGATTCAAGTCTAAGAACTTATAAAATTTCCAAAATCTATAACCGATGCCGAAACACATCAAGACTAGTCCGAATGACCTCAAATTTCACACACAGGTCACAAATGATACAACGGACCTATAGCCACTCTCGGAATTTCGTTCCAAGCCCGATATAAAAATTTCACCTATCGGCCAAAATCGCCGAAATTCTAACCTTTGCCATTTCAAGCCTAAATCCACTACAGACCTCGAAAGCATATTTCGGATATGCTCCTAACTCCAAAATCACCCAACAGAGCTAATGGAGTCGACGAAATCCCATTTCGGACCCGTCTTCCCATAGTTCCAACTACGGTCCGATTTCTAAGGCTTAAACTCACCTATAAGGATACTGTGTCCAAAGACTCTCTGAATTTTACCACTCAACGTTCCAACAAGTCCCAAAAGCAGAAATAGACATGGGGAAAATAGTTTTTATGGGTTCGGGGCACTAAATCTCAAAACTACCTACCGGGTCGTTACATTCTCCCTCTCTTAAGAAAATTGTTCGTCCTCAAAATAGAGACATACCTGAAGTGGTGAAAAGATGAGGGTACTGACTGCACATATCCTTCTCGGTCTCCCAAGTCGCCTCCTCGACCAGCTGACCCCTCCACTGAACCTCTACTGACGCAATATCTTTTGACCTGAGCTTTCTGACCTGTCTATCCAATATAGTTACTGGCTCCTCATCATATGATAAATCCTTGTCCAACTGGACTGAACTGAAATCCAAAACATGAGTCGAGTCACCTTGATACTTCTTGAGCATGGAGACGTGGAATACCGGATGAAACCCTGCTAGGTTGGGAGGCAGGGCTAGCTCATAAGTAACCTCCCCAACACGTCGCAACACCTCAAAAGGGCCAATAAATATCGGACTCAACTTACCCTACTTCCCGAACCTCATGACGCCCTTCATAGGCGATACCTGAAGTAAAACTCGATCACCAGCCATAAATGCCAAATCACGAACCTTCCGGTCTGCATAACTCTTCAGCATAGACTGAGCTGCACGCACTCTCTCCTGAATCAACTTCACCTTGTCCAGGGCGTCTTGGACCAAATCTATACCCAACAATCGGGCCTCGCCCGGCTCAAACCATCCCACTGGGGACCGACACCGTCTACCATACAAAGCCTCATACGCCTCCATCTGAATGCTGGACCATTAGCTGTTATTATAAGCAAACTCTCCAAGTGGCAAGTATCGGTCCCATAAACCTTCAAAATCTATCACACAGGCACAGAGCATATCCTCAAGAATCTGAATCGTGCGCTCGGACTGCCCGTCTGTCTGAGTGTGAAAGGCTGTACTCAACTCTACCCTGGTGCCTAGCTCCTGCTGAACGACACTCCAGAACCGTGAAGTGAACTATGTACCTCTGTCTGAAATGATAGATACTGGAATACCGTGGAGGTGAACAATCTCTCTGATATAAATCCCTGCCAACCTCTCGGAGGAGTATGTAGTCAACACAGGAATGAAATGGACTGACTTAGTCAGCCGATCCACAATCACCCAAATAGCATCGAACTTCTTCAATGTTCGAGGAAGTCCAACCACGAAGTCCATGGTGATTCGCTCCCACTTCCACTCTGGAAGATCAATTTGCTGAAGTAACCCTCCCGGTCTCTGATGCTTATATTTGACTTGCTGATAGTTGAGACACTTGGCCACAAACTCCATTATATCCTTCTTCATCCTTCTCCACCAATAGTGTTTTCTCAGATCCTGGTACATCTTCGCGTTACCCGGAAGAATGGAATACTGTGAGCTATGGGCCTCCTCCAGAATCAACTCTCGAAGCCTATCCACATTGGGCACACAGATCTGACCCTGCATCCTTATCACACCGTCATCTCCTATAGTCACATCCCTGGCGTCAACTCGCCGAACCCTGTCCTGAAGAACCAGAAGGTGGGGATCATCATACTGTCTCTCTCGAATGCGGTCATAAAGAGAAGACCGAGCCACCACACAAGCTAAAACCCGGCAACGCTACGAAAGATTCAACCTCATGAACTGACTGGCTAAGGAATGAATATCTGAGGCTAAGGGCCTCTCAACTGCCGGAAGATATGCCAAACTCCCCAAACTCTCCGCCCAGCGACTCAAGGCGTCGACCACCACATTGGCCTTTCCCGGGTGGTATAACATAGTGATGTCATAGTCCTTTAGAAACTCCAACCATCTCCGTTGGCGTAAATTGAGGTCCTTCTGCTTGAATATTTGCTGCAAACTCCGGTGATCGGTGAAAATCTCACAGGGAACACCGTATAAATAATGACGCAATATCTTCAGGGCGTGAACAATCGCTGCCAACTCGAGATCATGAACTGGATAGTTCTTCTCATGCACCTTCAACTGTCTGGATGCGTAGGCAATCACCCTACCGTCCTGCATCAACACCGATCCGAGACCAATCCTAGAAGCATCACAATATACGGTATAGGACCCTGAACCCGTAGGCAATACCAACACTGGAGCTGAAGTCAGGGCTGTCTTGAGCTTCTGGAAGCTCTTGTCACACTCCTCATCCACCTGAACGGAGCACCCTTTTGAGTCAACCTGGTCATCGGTGCTGCAATGGACGAAAAACTCTCCACAAAACGGCGATAGCACCCAGCCAAACCAAGGAAACTGTAGATCTCCGTAGTTGATGGCGGTCTAGGACAACTCTGCACCGCCTCCACCTTCTTTGGATCTACATTGATCCCATCCCAAGACACTGTGTGGCCCAAGAATGCCACTGAGTCAAGCCAGAACTCACATTTAGAGAATTTAGCATACAATCTTTTCTCCCTCAAAGTCTGAAGCACAGTCCTCAGATATTGCTCATGATCTTCCTATGATCGGGAATACACCAAGATGTCATCAATAAACACAATGATGAAGGAATCAAGATAAGGCCGGAACACACAGTGCATCAAATGCATAAAAGTTGCTGGGGCATGGTCAGCCCAAATGACATAACAAGAAACTCATAGTGGCCATATCTGGTCCTGAAGGAAGTCTTCGAGATATCCGACTCCCGAATCTTCAACTGATGATAGCCAGAACGCAAGTCAATCTTGGAGAATACCCTGGAACCCTGTAGCTGGTCGAATAAATCATCAATGTGAGGCAAAGGATACATATTGTTCACGGTGACCTTGTTCAACTGCCGATAATCGATACACATACGCATAGAACCATCCTTTTTCTTCACAAATAATACTGGAGCACCCCAGGGTGATACACTGGGTCTGATGAAACCCTTATCAAGAAACTCCTGTAACTGCTCCTTCAACTCCTTCAACTCAGGAGGATCCATACAATAAGAAGGGATAGAAACGGGCTGAGTGCCCGGCAACAAGTCAATGCCGAAATCAATATCTCTGACGGGCGGCATACCCGAAAGATCAGCTGGGAATACATCAGGAAAGTCCCTCACTACTGGAACTGACTCAACTGGAGGGGCATCAACACTGACATCTCTCACATAGGCCAAGTACGCATCACACCCCTTCTCAACCATCCGCTGAGCCTTAAGAAATGAAATAACCATGCGGGGAGTATACTCTAAGGTACCTCTCCACTCAAATCTCGGCAAACCTGGCATAACCAGCGTCACGGTCTTAGCGTGATAATCAAGAATAGAATAATGGGGCGACAACCAGCCCATGCCCAAGATAACATCGAAATCTACCATCCTGAGTAATAATAAATCAGCCTTGGTCTCAAAACCATTAAGAGAAATAAAACACGACCGATATACGCGATCCACAACTGGAGAGTCTCCCACAGGAGTAGATACATAGATAGGGGAACTCAAAGAATCCCGAGATATCCCTAAATATGGAGCAAAATAAGAGGACACATATGAATACGTAGATCCTGGATCAAATAATACTGACGCATCCCTATGGCAGACATGGACAATACCTATGATGACTGAGTCTGAAGCAACAACCTCGGAACGGGCTGGAAGGGCATAGTATCTGGCCTGGCCTCCCCCTCTAGGGCGATCTTTACCTCCCCGACCCCTACCTCGAGCTGGCTGAGGGGGTGGAGTGGAAGCTGGGGCTGGAAGAATAGCCGGAGGACCCAGCAGAGCACATGGATGCTGATAAGACTATGGAGGTGCACCCCTCCTGGCCCTGGGGAAATCTCTAATCAAGTGATGAGTGTCACCACACTCAAAACAACCCCTCGGAGGACGCTGCAACTGAGACTGAATAGGAGCTGGCCTGCTGGGCTGGCCGAAAATAGCACCTCGAACTGGAGGCATACTGGATACTAGCGATGCATAATATAACTCTGCTGGAATATCACTGGCTGCTGGAAGGGCTGAATGAACAGGGCGACCCACAAAGCCCCTACCGTGACGTGTTGCTGGTGCATGAGCTCTTGAAAAATGGCCAGTCTCTCGAGAACTCTTGGTCTCCCTCTCCTCTCTATCCCGGGCGAACATGCCCTCTACTCTCCTGGCAATACTCACTACCTGCTGGTAAGTGATATCCATCTCCAACTCTCTGGCCATACTGGTTCGAATACTAGGATGGAGTCCCTCAATAAAGTGGCGAACCCCTTCTCTGAACGTGGCAACCAAGGCTGGTGCATGCTGAGCTAACTCGCTGAAACAGACTGCATACTCCGACACAGTCATAGTACCCTGGCGCAACTGCTCGAACTCTGCTCGCCAAGTATCCCTGAGGCTCTGAGGAACATACTCTCGCAAAAACATCTCTGAAAACTGAGTCCAAGTGAGTGAGGCTGCCTCGTCCGGACTACTCCGCTCATAGGCCCGCCACCACTGATATGTCGCTCCCCTCAGCTGGAAAGCGGTGAAAGAAACCCTACTAGTCTCCACAAATCCCATAGTACGGAGAATACGATGACACTCCTCAAGAAATCCCAGAGCGTCATCTGAAGCTAGTCCGCTGAAAGTAGGTGGGTAGTACTTCTTGGACCTCTCTAGAAGGAGTTGCTCGGCCTCAGAAGCAGCTGCCCTAGTATCATGCTGAACTGGAGCCGTTGGGGGCATAGGAATATACTCTGGGGCCTGATCAACCCGGCCCCTCTGATTAGGAGTGCGGGCTGCGGGAGTTTGTGCCCTTCCCCCAGCCTGAGATGTAGCGGGAGCTATCGGAAATAGTCCAGCCTGCGCTAGAGTACTGAACATACTCATGAACTGAGCGAAGGTCTCCTGCAAATAGTAATAGGGACCTCATGTGTCGGCTCTCTAGCTGGGGCTTCCATAGGCTCCTCTGCCGCTTCTCTCGCCGGTGCTTGGGCTGCACCGCGCGGTCGTCCTCTACCCCAGCCACATCCTCTAGCGGCTCTGGCAGGGGGCTCGGGTACCTGGTCGTCGGTCCTCCCAGTACGGGTCCTCACCATCTGTAGGGAAGAATATAATAGAATTTTAGAATTTTTTGATGTCAATAACTCGCACGAAAAGGAAATCAAAGAAATATGATTGTTCTTAACAGTTACATAGCCTCTCGAAGATAGATACGGACGTCCGCACCGATCTGCAAGACTCTAATAAATCGGCTTGTGACTTGTGACTCCTATGAACCTAGACGCTCAGATAACAACTTGTCACAACCTTATTTCCCCTCCGAAGGCATCGTGACGGCGCCTAGTCTCTACGGCTAGGTAAGCCTAATTGAGGAAACACATATTAAATAGAAGCAATAAAATAAAGACGAAATAAGTAAGTCTACAATGAAACATCACCACTTGGCGCATGCAAAATACAACTTTCCCAAAACCCAGAATATCACTTTAGTCACAAGTTCTGTCTCAAAATAGCTCTATACAACATAAGGGAATTTACATGAAAAATATATCTTAGTCTGGAATGGAAGGTGACTCGAAGGACTCTGCAGACGCAGCAGAATTACCTTTCAGTCTCCTCGAAGATGCTGCTCGGACCCCTAGCCACGAAACTGAGCGTTGGTACCTGGATCTGCACATGAAAAACATGTGCAGGAAAGGGCATGGTTACACCACAAATTGGTACCCAGTAAGTGCCAAGCCTAACCCAGTCGAGTAGTCGAGGTCAAGTTAAGGCTCTACTGGATTTTTATAGTAAAACAGTATAAAAATGTGAACATAGAGATATAATAAGCTAAGGCAAATCAGTAGGAACAACGAGCAAAAAAATAAAAAATAACAGGGAGCCCTCGGCTCAGCACAACATATATCACAGTAACAAGTATGCAATGCAGTACAGGGGAAAGCTCCCGGAATCTCGTCCATAGTCCCAATTTAAATATGCAATGCAGTACAGGGGGAAAGCTCCCGGAATCTCGTCTGTAGTCCCAATTTAAATATGCAATGCAGTACAGGGGGAAAGCTCCCGGAATCTCGTCTGTAGTACCAATTAAAATATGCAATGCAGTACAGGGGGAAAGCTCCTGGAATCTCGTCCGTAGTCCCAATTTAAATATGCAATGCAGTACAATTACTGAATACAATTTTTATTTAAAACAATTTAGGAAAAATCACAGGCAAAAATATGGATAAAACTACCTAAACATGGTACACATAGTAATAACTACGGAAAATTCAAGTAAAACAGGTAGGCATGCTATTTCCTAATCTAAACTACATAGTCGATACATGAATTGGTGAAATAGGAGTGAAATGATTTAAGTCATGGAGGGAAGAATGGAGTTTTAGCAATAATGGCCCGTGTACGTACTCGTCACCTCACGCACACGGCGCCCAAACCACATAAAATAGTATTAAAATAGCCTAGGGGAAGTTCCCAACACAGAGTTAGGAAAGCCACTTACCTCGACTGCGCTACTCAACTCAAAACCATGCTCTTGCCACGAGTATCCGACTCCGAATTGCCCAAATCTATTAAATTCGATTGCATAATGTAAATATCACTTTAAGGAAACAAAATAGCTAATAAGTTCGAGGCTAATACGCGAATTTAGGAAAAATCACCCAAAAAGTCCCTCGGACCCACGTCTCGGAATTGAGTGAAAGTTACAAATTTAGAACACCCATTCACTCATGAACTCACTCAAACAAGAATCATCGAAAACCGACGACAAAATCCTATTGAATTCTCGGATTTTCTAATTAGGGAAACTTCTTCCCATTTACATGAGTTTTCACCTAAATCCCTTAATTGCATGGAAGAAATGGCCATAGATTAATGATATACGAAGGGAATAGGGTTAGGAATTGTTACTTATGAATTTTTTCCTCAAAACTCACTCCAAATCGCCTACACCCGAGCTCCAAATGATTTTAGAAGTTATGAAATTCAAGACCTAGAATCTGATATATCTGCCCAGCGATTTCCACACCTGCGTCTCTTGGACAGCACTTGCGGTCCAAAAATATCTATCAGAGGTGCGAAAACCCACTTAAAGTACTGGGGCCGCACCTGCGGTCAATTGGCCGCATCTGCGGCTCCGCACCTGTGGAATATCAACCGCACATGTGAGACTGGTTGACTTGAACAAGTCCGCACCTGCGTGTCCGCACCTGCGAAAAGTCCATCGCAGGTGCGAGACACCAGAACCAGAAATGGTTCAGCTGTTCTCCAAGTTCAATATTCACCCGTTGAGCATCTGAAACATCCCTGAGGCCCCCGGGGCCTCAACAAAAGTTACCAAATAGTCCTAATACCTTATCCAAACTTAGTCGAGCCTCCAAAACACATCACATAACACCAAAATCACTAATTATACATGGATTCAAGCCTAAGAACTTATGAAATTTCCAATATCTACAACCGATGCCGAAACACATCAAGACTAGTCCGAATGACCTCAAATTTCACACATAGGTCACAAATGATACAACGGACCTATAGCCACTCTCGAAATTCCGTTCCGAGCCCGATATAAAAATTTCACCTATCGGCCGAAATCGCCGAAATTCTAACCTTCGCCATTTCAAGCCTAAATCCACTACAGACCTCAAAAGCATATTCCGGACACGCTCCTAACTATAAAATCACCCAACGGAGCTATCGGAGTCAACGAATCCCATTCCAGACCCGTCTTCCCACAGTTCCAACTATGGTCCTATTTCTAAGGCTTAAACTCACCTATAAGGACTATGTGTCCAAAAACTCTCTGAATTTCACCACTCAACGTTTCAACAAGTCCCAAAAGCAGAAATAGACATGGGGAAAATAATTATTAAGGGTTTGGGGTGCTAGCTCTCAAAACGACCTACCGGGTCGTTACACTTACCCTCTTGCCTCGTGTGAAAAACCTCTTCAAAAATTGCCCCTCTCCAAGTCTAGGGTTCAAACTATGATATGATGAGCTATAATCCTGAAATGACTCTTAATAACTATTTGCAAAAAGCACAAATGAGACTAGGGTGTTCACACATGCGACATTCACAAATGCGAACAAAGGCCCTCAAATTCAAACTGGTTTCCTATCCAACGAACCTCGCAATTATGACCAGAAACCTCACAATTATGACCAGAAACCTCGCAAAAGACACCAAGTGCATAAATGCAAAGCTCCCGTCGCAAAAGCGGATGTTGCAATTGTGACAGCAACTTCGTAAAATACAAAGCTGACCTTCACAGGTACACATCACAAATGCGATCAAGAGTCCACAATGCAGACTTAGCAGACGCGAGCAGAACATTGCAAATGCAATGTCTGCAGCACCAGCAAACTGCAATCTTCCAAAATCAATCCACACCTCATCTGAAACTCACCCAAGCTCGGGCCCACATCAAATATCCACACACGTATATAAATCACATACGAACTAGCGTGTAAGATCAAAACATCAAAATAACATCCAAAACCACGAATCAAACACCAAAACACATGATGCATGCCTTCAAGGTCGAGAACTTCAAATATTCACAACCAAGCGCCCGATTCATGCCTAACCAACTTGGAATGCAACCAAAAATTGCACACAAGTTCCAAATGACAATTAAGACCTACTCAGAGTTCCGAAACAACACTATGAACTCGATAGCATCAAAGTCAACTCCTTGTCAAACTTGTGAACTTTCCAAACCTTCAAATTGCCACCTTTCAATAGATAAATCCATAACATCTTAGGAACCTTCAAATCCAAATTCGATCATACGCCTAATTCCAAAATCACCATATGAACATACTGGAACCATCAAATCACAAATCAGAGGTCGTTTACAGAAAAACTAAACCTTGGTGAAATCTTACAACTTAAGCTCCAACAATGGAACTAAGTGTTCCAATTCACTCCAAAACCTCCCCGAAACCAAACCAACTATTCTCGCAAGTCATAAAACATCAACCAAGAATATGAGAAATAGGAAATGAGGAAATGAGGCTCAAATATATAAAACGACCGACATGTTTTTACATTCTCCCCCTCTTAATTAAATGTTTGTCCTCGAACGAGTTTAGAGTCATACCTGAAATGTCAAAAAGGTGAGGATGTCTGCTCTGTATAGTTGATCTCTCCATTGTACCTTCACTAATGCGATCTCTTTAGATCTGAGCTTCAAAAACCTGCCGATCCAAAATGGCTACCGACTCCTCCTCATAAACCAGATTCTCATCCAACTGCACTGTGCTGAAGTCCAAAATATGTGACTTATCTTCATGATACTTCTGAAGCATAGAAACATGGAACATCGGATGAATTCCCAAAAGCCTAGGAGCTAAAGAAAGTCTATAAGAAACCTCACCAACTCTCTCCAACACCTCTAAAGAATCAATAAACCTCGAACTCAGTTTGTTCTTCTTCCTAAATCTCATCATGCCCTTCATTGGTGAAACTCTAAGAAGAATCTTCTCTCCATCCATGATAGCTACATCACGAACCTTTATATAAGCATAACTCTTCTACCTGGACTGAGCTATGAAAAGTCTCTCCTGAATCAACTTCACCTTCTCTAAAGCATCAAGAACCAAGTCTGCGACCAATCACCTACCCTCGCCGGGCTCGAACCGACCAACCTCAGAATGATATCTCCTCCCATATAAGGCCTCATATGGAGCCATATGGATGCTTCACTGCTAGCTGTTGTTATAAGCAAAATTCGCTAATTACAAAAACTGGTTCCACCGACCTTAAAATCAATAGTACATGTCCTCATATCACCCATCCGTCTAAGAGTAAAATGCAATACTCAACTCGACTACGTGCCCAACTCACGTTGAACGGCTCTCTAAAAGTGCAAAGTAAACTATGTTTCGCAGTCTGATATCATAGAGGCAGGTACATTGTGCAAGCGATCAATCGCCCTATGTCACGACCCCAAAATCCCACCTTAGGTAGTCATGATGGCATCTAGTCTCTAAGACTAGGTAAGCCTAACACACATTGAGAATTTAACATAAATAATGACTAAGATATTAAATTAAGTTGATAAATGACATAATAACCATAAGTGAACAACAATAGTATAATCCCCAAAATCTAGTGGTACAAAGTCATAAGCTCTACCGAATATACTAGGAATCTCTAATACAATATTGCTTTGATATGAAGATAAATAGTAGAAAAGACAATAGTAGAAGGCGAATCCGAGGCCTTCGAACGTCAAGCAGGTATATCTTGAAGTCTCTAAAATATCTGGGTCAACTCACTTATGCCTGACATGAGCAGCAGTACCTGGATCTGCACAAAAAAGTAAAGAAGCGTAGCATGAGTACACCACAATGGTACATAGTAAGTATCAAGCCTAACCTCGACAAAGTAGTGACGAGGTAAGGTCAAGGCACCTACTAGACATAGAAACTTGTGCAAAATATCAATATAATCTAACAACGGGGAAGTAAAGGCAATTAAACGACAATAAGGCAACTTATCAATACAAGGTTAACAACGGAGTTAAAAGCAATAAATGACAACAAGAGAGTACATATAATAAAGACATCAAATAAACAATCACAATCAAAATACAAATGGAATGAATTAAGGAAACAAAAACAATAATCGTTCACATCAACAAGCCTTTCCAATATAGAACGTACAACAAGAATCACAACCGAGGTATTACACCTCATAATCATATTTCACAAGTCACAATCACAATATTCTTTATATCGCCGCGTAAGCCTTGTATATATATTTTAAAAAAAATATTTTTCCCGAAATAGCTTCACGCGCTTTAGCCCCCTTATCTCACCGCGTTGCTTCAAGTAATTTCCTTACTAGCAACACGCGTATAGATCTCACCTTACCGCACCACATGTATTTCAATACCCACACTTATACCACCACATGTGTATCAATATCATAACACAATAATAAACTAGTACCACACGTGCCCATATGCCACAACACTGCCAAAATTAGCAATACTAATGTCACCACAACACATATCCCATGTCTCAACCACAATATGTACAAGAATTTCAATAGCAACAAAATGAATGAGAAATAACTCAAAAAGGAAAGGTATTTTAGTAACCAACAACTTCAACCACAACGTGTTTATAGCTCTCAACAACTACAAACTTCAATAACTCAATAATAAAGGTATTTCCATACAATGACATCTTCAATTTCATTGCATAACATAAGCTTAATAACGAAAGAGGTAGCATGAAATAAAAATTACGACTAAATGCATGAGAATAACTCAACAATGGAAATAATAGCATGTGACAAAAACTACTAATAAATGCATATAAGGGAAAACTCGACAAAAGAAACTAAAACGTGTAATAACAACTTCAATTAAAGCATGTATGAATAAACTTGACAATGGAAGATAGAAAAAGTATCAAAAGCTTCAATTAAATGCTTAGAAGAGACCTAAGAGTCTAAACTGGTCAAATACCACTTTTAAGCTTGTGTACACACTCATCACCTCATGCACACATCTTCCACATAAATCAAGTAGTACAATCAAATCCAATCCTAAGGGGTAGTTCCCCTACACAAATCTAGGCATGATACTTACCTTAACTAGGCCAAATCAATACTCAAAAAAGCTTTTCCTTTAAAGCTTGCCTCCACATGTGTCAAATCTAACAAAAAAATGACTTAATATCATCCAATAATGCAAGAGAAACCAATTACGATTCATAAACCTATGGCCTTTATTCGATTCCCCAAAAGTCAACAAAAGTCAACCCCGGGCTCGCTCGGTCAAAACTCGAGTCCCAGGGTAGATCTCGACTACCCATAACCCTATGATTCTATATATGTGTTTTGTTTTCAAATCCGAGACCAATTCGACTCTCAAATCCCAAAATTTTATTTTTCAAAATATAGAAAAAAATCCCCAAAATACATGAGACTAAAATCCCGTCTTCCAGCCCTTTTGTTCAGTTGCAGATGTCTCGCAAATGCGACCTTGGGTTCACATTTGCAAACCCTAGCAATATGGAACATGGATCGCAAAAGAGAACCCTGGCAGCCCACATAGATGTAGCAATTACGACAAAGGCTTCACAATTGGATGACAGCCTCTTTCGCGAAAGCGACACAATAGTCGCAAATCCGACCCAACCCAATCCTATATTGTCTTCGCAAACGGGAAGAGGGAGTTGAATTTGTATGATATGCCCTCTTTTCAATTGCGATGCTGGTGCTCACAATTGCGACAACTGCAACATCAACACACCAGCAACCTATAACCAGCACAATCCAATCCGAACCACATTTGAAACTCACCCGAGCCCTCAAGGCTCTAAACTAAACATCAACATAAGTCTAAAAATATCATACAAACTTAATTTTTGTGATGTAAATACCAAAATAACATCCAGAACTATGAATCACACATCAAAACACATAAAATTCAAAAGGAAAACTCAAAAACCTCTAGAATCACAACCAAGTGTCTGAATCCTATCAAACCAACTCTGAATTGCACCGAATTTTCTAGACAAGATACAAATAGAAAAATGGACCTATTTCAAGTTCCGAAACCAAAATTGGAACATGATAGCCATAAAGTCGATCGAAGGTCAAACTTAAGGAAATTTCTAAACCTCAAATTGCCAACTTTAGGCAAAACATGACAAATCAACCTAGGGACCTCTGAATTCAATTTAGGGCATAAGCCCAAGTCCAAAATTACAATACAAAACTATTGGAGCCATCAAAACACTTTTCCAGAGTCATTTTTACAAAAGTCAAACTTAGGTCAAAATTTTCAACATAAGCTTCTAACTAAGACCAAAGGGTCCAAATCATTCCAAAACATCCCCGAAATGAAACCAATCATCCCCACAAGTCATAAAACGACAAATACACATATGTGACTCATCAAATGGAAACGAGGCTCAAATACACAAAATTTCTGATCGAGCCGTTACACCCTAATGTAGATTTTAACCAACTACTCTGAAGTGTAGGAAGTCATGGCTGGAATTAAATGCACTGACTTTGCCAACCGATCAACAATGATGTAAATGAAATAAAACTTCCTGAAATCCCATGGAAATCCTACCAAAAAATCCACAGTAATGCACTCTTAGTTCCCCTCTAGTATATCAATCTTCTGAAGCAAACTACCCAGTTTCTAATGCTCATGCTTGACCTATTGGAAATTCAAACACTTAGGAACATGCCCAAAAATTTCCTTATTCATCCTCCTCCACCAATAATGTTGCTTTAAATCACGATACATCTTCATATCACCCAGATGAATAGAATATCACGAACTATGAGCTCCTCAAGAATCAACTCTCTCAAGCCATCAACATTAGGAATACAAACCCGACCCTGAAGTTGCAACACACTATTATCACCAATAACCACCTTCTTAGAATCATCGTGCCACATCGTATCCTTAAGGACAAGAAAGTGGGGATCATCATACTAACGATCCTTAATGCGCTCAAACAAGGATGATCGAGATACAACACAAGCAACGATCCTACTCGGCTCCGGAATACCCAATCTCACCAATATATTGTCCAACGTCAGAACATCCATAACTAAAGGCCTCTCCACATCATGAACAAATGCTAAACTCCCCACAATATTGTATAAAATTTTACTTAAAAACCTGGGGTTTCGTAGTGACAAGGTAAACTCATGTGTTGTTGATTGTAGAAATTCTTTGTGGCGAGCTTGCGATTCGTGGTACGGACTTTTGGGGTTTCTCATTGCATCGAGGAGTTGAAGGCGATTATGTGTTCCAAATGTAGACGGTCTCTGGAAAAGAATCATGATCGAGGCTCACACTTCTAGTATTCCGTGCACCCGGGATCTACAAAGATGTATCATGATCTTAAGGAAGTATATTGGTGGAATGATATGAAGACGAATATAATAGAATTTGTGGCAAGATGTCCAAATTGTCAACAAGGGAAGGCCGAACACCAAAGGTTCAGTGGGTTGGCACAGAACATAGAAATTCCAATGTGGAAGTGGGAGATGATCAATATGGGATTTGTGGTGGGACTACCTCGTACGCCTCATAAGTATAACTCGATTTGGGCAATTGTGGATTGACTCACGAAATCAGCTCACTTCTTACCTGTTAAGGCTACCGACATAGCAGAACAATATGCTCAGTTTTATATCAAGGAAATAGTCAGGTTACATGGCACTCCAGTTTCTATTATCTCAGATAGAGGGGCATAATTCACGACTAATTTTTGGAAGAAATTTCAGCAAGGTTTGGGAACCCAGGTGAATCTTAGTACAGCCTTTCACTCGTAGACTAATGGGTAGGAAGAGTGGACTATTCAGACACTTGAGTATATGTTGAGCGCTTGTGTTATTGACTTTAAGGGTAGCTGGGATGATCATTTGACGCTCATAGAATTTTCCTACAACAACTGTTATCATGCTAGTATTCAGATGGTGTCGTTCGAGGGTTTATATTTGTAGGAGATGTAGATCTCCCATTGGATAGTTCGAGATTGGGAAAGCAGAGTTGATAGGTCCAGACTCGTACATCAGGTTGTGGAGAAGGTTAAGATCATTACGGAATGGTTGAAAATGCTCATAGTTGTCAAAAGTCCTATTCGGATGTGCGTCACAGGGATTTGGATTTTAAAAAGGATGATTGGGTATTCTTGAAGGTTTCCCCCATGAAGGGTATAATACGGTTCGGTAAGAAAGGGAAGCTGAGTCCGAGGTATGTCGGACTGTACAAAATTATTTAGAGGATTGGTCGGGTGGCTTACAAGATTGAACTACCTCCAGAGATGTCTTTAGCGCACCTGGTGTTCCACGTATCCATGTTGAAGAAGATGGTTGGATATCCGTCGCTTGTTGTTCCAATTAAGGCTATCGAGGTTAACGAGGAATTGACTTATGAAGAAATTAATGTTTCCATTCTTGATAGGCAAGTCCGTAAGCTGAGAAATAAATAAATTGCCTCTGTGAAAGTACTGTGGTGGAACCAGCAGGTTGAAGAGGCCACTTGGGAGGCCGAGGAAGAAATGAAGAAGAAATACCCTCATTTGTTTGAATAGCCATGTATCTATAAAGTTGTGTTATATGAAAATGATAAGAGTTTAACTTCTATGAAATATGTAACATTTGTACATTTGATGTTAAGGGTGTTTCTTTTTGGTGATATACTGCTCGTGGGGCCACAGTTGACGTTGTTTTTATGTTATATATCGTTTTTGGTTCATGTATATGTTGTTAGGGTTGGTGCTGGGATTCCTTGACAGGTGGATAGGCCTAGTTACAGGGGATACTCTGGAAAAGTTTGTCACGATCCCAAATCCTAAGCCGGACGTGATGGCGCCTATCGTGGAACTAGGGTAGCCAATCATTTCATATTATCAATATATTCCATAATTTCCCCAAATTTAGCAGATTTTAAAAATATCAGAAAGAGATAAAACAAATACACATTTGCCCAAAACCTGGAGTCAATTATCATGAGCATCTAAGACTAGAAATACAATGTATAACAATGTCTTGCTACAACCAAAGTCTGAGGTAGAAAAGACCAAAAGAAACTATAATCTGAGGGAAGGAAAGGAGGTGAGCTGGGGACGCTGAGCAGCTACCTCAATCCTCGGACAACTCCAAGCTCGTCCGGAAATCAACTAGCGAGATGGTTCGGTACCTGGATCTGCACATAGAGGTGTAGGGAGTAACGTGAGTACGCCAACTCAGTAAGTAATCAATGTAACTAAAAACTTGGGTGTAGTGAAAAGCAATTTAATCATGTAAATCCATATAATGAATAATAGTGGAAATGAATAAATCAAGTCAGAAATCTACAATTCCGAATATTTCATAACAACTCCGGTTTCCATTTAAAAATCTCATAGGAAAACTTTTATCCAACATTTATTATCAGAGGCTCAGTGTAAAGAAGAGTGAAAAACAGCATTTTCATAAAAATATAAGCCCCTCGGGCACAGTATCACTCACAATAAAACCTCTCGGTCACTCATGACTCCACTATCAGTATGTCATGCTCCACTTAACACTCGTACTCAGTAAGTACCATGAACACATACAACTGCTGCGGCGGACAGCCCGCTCCACTACATTTATACATACATATATATTTATACTGCTGCGGCGTGCAGCCCAATCCATATATATAACATATATTGCTACGGCATGCAGCCCGATCCATATATATGTAATCTATATTGCTGCGGTGTGCAGCCCGACCCACATATAATATTCCCTCCCATAACTATCCTCACATACCTGACACTCGGCCTAATCACATATATACTGATGCGGCGTGCAACCCGGTCCATAGATATCCTCACATACTCGGCTCTCGGCCTGACTCAGTCACCCTCACAAGCCACTTGGGAAATTTATCTCAACTCACGGGCTCAACCCAAATACTTTTCAGAGTTTTCAAAGCAGTGTGACAACAGTAAAAATAACCACAATTAGGAAACAATGACTGAGTTCACAATTTACTAACAGGATAGTGGTAGATAGTGTAAAAGTACCCTCTGAGGGTCTAAACAGGTCGGCACAAGACCCCAATCATGGCTCACAGCCCATATACAAGTTTAAATTTCTAAAATACAGGATATTATAAGGTTTCAAATTGAATACGCGGCTTAATAGTTGCTACGGGACGGACCAAGTCCCAATCCCTATCAGTGCACGACCCCACGCTCGTCACCTAGCATGTGTGTCACCTTATTTATCAACACAATAATAGATAATGGGGTGTCATACACTCATGTTTAGAGTTACAATCATTACTTACCTCAGAACATCCCAAAAACTACTCCGCGATGCGCTTGCCCCTCGAATTGGCTCCTGATTGCTCCGAATCTAACCAAAACCAGTTTAACATCATCAATATACGCTAAAGGAACACAACCCAATGGAAAACTTTCAATTTATAAAAAAATATCGAAATTCGGCCAAACCCGAGCCCCGATCCCACGTCTCGGAATTCAATAAAATTTACATCACTAGAATCCTCGTCCTCCCACGATTCTATGCATACCAAGAACACTAAAATCGAACCACAATTGCCCACTCAAATCCTCAAAAGAAAGTCCCAAATTCCATGCACCTTCTTCCCCAAAATTTGGGTTTAATTTCAACAATTACGATATAGGACGAGTTATGAAGTTGGAAACCTTACCTCCAAGAGAGCTCCTTTGATTTCTTCTTCAAACCCTCTCAATTAGCTCTCAACTCGCTTTACAATGGAGGAAATGATGAGAAATTTCGCAACAATGGGCTTTAAAACATTCTGTGCAGCACTAAGAATCCCTTCAGTGCGATCGCGACACTAGCCACGCGATCGCGATGCACTGACCAGCCAACTCAATGTGTTCGCGTAAAAGCACACGCGTTTGCATAGCTCAAACACTCACCCCTCACGCGCCGCAGAACACCCTATGCGATCGCGGACCTTACCCATGCGATCGCATTGCATACAAAACCCACTTTACGCGATCGCGGCCTCCACCCACACGATAGCACTGCATAAAAACCCATGCTGACCCCAACAAGCCTATACGATCGCGTTCTTACCCACGCGATCGCATAGAAGGACACCAGAACAGAACGCCAGCAGAATTTGCAACTTCCAACATCCAAACTTGATCCGTTAACCTGTCAAAGCACACCCGGGGCCCTCGGGACCTCAACGATTCCTACCAACACACCGTATAACATCATTAAAACTTAGTCGAGCCTTCGAAACACCAAAAACAACACGAAAACATCAAAATTACATAAAATTCAAGCCTATGAACTTTGAAACTTCTAAATTTCTCCAATGATGCCGAAACCAATCAAAACACATCCGATTTACCTGAAAATTTGCACACATATCCAAAATGACATTACGAACCTGTTCCAACTTCTGGAATTCCATTCCGAACCCGATAGCCTATTTTCCACTGCCGATCGGAAATTGCCAAAAATTAACTTTCACCAATTCAAGCCTAAGTCTACACCGGACATCGAAACTTCATTCTGAACATACTGCTAACTCCCAAATCACCTAAAAAAGCTATTCGAGCCATAAAATCCCATTCCGAGGTCGTTTACCAATAAGTCAACTCTCAGTTGACTTTTTCAACTATTAGGCTACTTTAAGAGGCTAAGTGCCTCTGTTCTCACTACGACCACTCCGAACCCAAACCATCCGACCCAACACAACATAAACAAGCTAAGAAATATATGATAAAGCAGAAATGGGGAAAACGGGGCTAATCTCATGAAACGACCGGCTGGGTCATTACATCATCCCCCTCTTAAACAAACGTTCGTCCTCAAGTAGGTCTAGAAACATACCTGGAGTCTCGAATAAGTGAGGATATCTGTCCCGCATCTCCCGCTCGGTCTCCCAGGTGGCATCCCCCACCGGTTGCCCTCTCCACTGAACCTTCACTGAAGCTATATCCTTAGACCTCAACTTTCTGACCTGTCGACCCAAAATAGCCACTGGCTCTACCTCATATGACATATCACCCTCGAGCTGAACCGTGCTAAAGTCCAAAACATGAGACGGGTCACCAACATACTTCCGGAGCATCAAAACATGGAACACCGGATGAATACTCAACAAGCTTGGAGGCAAGGCAAGTCTATAAGCCACCTCTCCATTCCTTTAAAGCACCTCAAATGGCCCAATGAACCTAGGACTCAGCTTTACCCTCTTCCCAAATCTCATAACACCCTTCATGGGTGACACCTTCAGCAGCACCTTCTCCCCAACCATGAAAGACACATCTCGAGCTTTCCGGTCCGCATAGCTCTTTTGCCTAGACTGCGTCGTGCGAAACCGTTCCTGAATCAACTTCGCCTTACACAACGCATCCTGAACCAAGTCTGTGCCCAATAGCCTAGCCTCGCCTAGCTCAAACCAACCAACCGGAGATCTGCATCTCCTACCATATAAAGCCTCATACGGAGCCATCTGTATACTCGACTGATAACTATTATTATATGCAAACTCCGCGAGTGGCAGAAACTGGTCCCATGAACCCCCAAAATCAATGACACATGCACGTAACATATACTCCAGAATATGAATAGGACGCTCCGACTGCCCGTTGGTCTGAGGATGAAATATTGTGCTCAACTCGACCTGAGTACCCAACTCTCTCTGTACGGCTCTCCAAAACTGAGATGTGAACTGGGTACCTCTGTCAGATATGATAGAAACTGGAACCCCATGCAATCGGACAATCTCCCTGATATAAATATATGCTAACCGCTCCGAAGAATAAGTAGTACCAACATGAATGAAGTGTGTGGACTTGGTCAGCTGATCCACGATAACCTATATAGCATCAAACCTCCTCGAAGTCCGTGGGAGTCCAACTACGAAGTTCATGGTGATTCGCTCCCACTTCCACTCCGAATATCAAATCTCTAAAGCAATCCACCTGGCCTCTAGTGCTCATACTTGACCTGCTGACAGTTGAGACACCGAGCCATAAACTCAACAATATCTCTCTTCATCCGCCTCCACCAATAATGCTATCTCAGATCCTGATACATCTTCACGGCACCCAGATACATCATCACCAATAACCACATCCCTGGCATCACCGCGACGGACCCTGTCCTGAAAAATAAGAAAGTGTGGATCATCATACTGGCGTGCTCTAATCTGGTCATAAAGAGAAGGCCTGGAGGCTACACAAGCCAATACCCGCGGAGGCTCTGATAGATCCAATCTCAGCAACTGACCTGCTAAGGCCTGAACATCAAGTGCTAAAGGTCGCTCTGCTACTGGAAGGTAGGCTAAACTCCCCAAACTCTCTGCTCTACGACTCAGGGCATCGGCCACTACATTGGCCTTCCCTCGATGATATAAGATAGTGAGGTCATAATCCTTGAGAAGCTCCAACCACCTCCTCTGACGCAAATTCAGATCCTTCTGCTTAAGCAGATGCTGCAAACTACGGTGAATCAGTGAAAATCTCACAATGCACTCCATACAGTTTATTGTGATGCCTCAAGATCGTGCATTGGATAATTCTTCTCGTGCACCTTCAACTTTCTGGACGCGTAGGCAATCACCCTACCGTCCTGCATCAAAATCTCTCCAATTCCAACTCTCAAGGCATCACAATAAACTGTATAAGAACCTGAACCCGTAGGCAAAATCAATATCGGAGCTGTAGTTAAAGCTGACTTGAGCTTCTGAAAGCTCCCCTCACACTCCTCAGTCCACCTGAACTGAGCACCCTTCTGGGTCAGTCTGGTCATAGGTGCAGCAATAGATGAAAATCCCTCTATGAAACGACAGTAGTACCCTGCCAAACCAAGGAAACTGCGAATCTCAATAGCTGATGACGGTCTAGGCCAACTCTACACCACCTCTACCTTCTTCGGATCAACCTGAATACCCTCACTGGACACCACGTGCCCCAAGAACGCTACTGAATCAAGCCAGAACTTACACTTTAAAAACTTTGAAAACTTTGCATACAATCTCTTCTCTCTCAAGGTCTGAAGCACAACTCTCAAATGCTGCTCATGATCCTCCCGAGATCGGGAATACACCAAGATATCGTCAATGAACACGATGACGAAAGAATACAGATAAGGCCGGAATACACTATGAAACAAGTGCATAAAGGTTGCTGGGGCATTGGTCAGCCCAAAAGACATAACAAAAAACTCATAATGACCATATCTAGTCCTGAAAGCAGTCTTCGGGATGTCTGGCCCTCGAATCTTCAACTGATGATAGCCGGAATGCAAGTCAATCTTAGAAAATACTCTAAAACCCTACAACTGATCAAACAAGTCATATATACGAGGAAATGGATACCGGTTCTTCACCGTAACTCTGTTCAGCTGCCGATAATCAATACACATACGCATAGAACCATCATTCTTCTTTACAAACAACACTGGTGCACCCCAAGGTGACACACTAGGCCGAATGAACCCCTTATCTAGGAGTTTCTGAAGCTGATCCTTTAATTCTTTTAGCTCCGGTGGTGCCATACGATAAGGTGGAATAGAAATAGGCTGAGTGCCTGGCAGCTGGTCAATACCAAAATCAATGTCCCTATCAGGTGGCATGCCTGGCAGGTCTGCAGGGAACACGTCCGGAAAGTCACGGACCACAGGAACCGAATCAATAGCGTGAGTCTCACCACTGACATCCCTCACAAAATCCAGATACGATAAACACCTCTTCTCAACCATACGCTGAGCCTTCAGGTAGGAAATCACCCTGCTAGGCACATAATCAGAAGAACCTCTCCACTCAACCCTCGGACATCCGAGCATAGCTAAGGTCACGGTCTTAGCGTGACAATCAAGAACAACATGACACAGAGATAACCAGTTTATGCCCAATATCACATCAAAATCGACCATGTTGAGTAACAGTAGGTCGACTCGGGTCTCCAGACCCCCAATAGATATCACACACGGTCCACAAAAACCGTATCGCCCACTTGAGTCGACACATGAACAGATGTAACTAAAGACTCACAGGGAATATCCAGAAAATGGGCAAAATATGAAGAAACTTGGGAATACGTAGAACCAGGGTCAAATAAAGACAAAGCATCTCGGCAACAGACTGAGACAATACCTGCGATCACTACATCAGAGGACATAGAATATGGCTTGGTTGGAAAGGCATACATACGGGCATGACCTCCACCAGCTCGACCTCCCCCTCTAGGGCGACCTCTAGCTGACTGACTACCACCTCTGGCTGCCTGGTGGGTGGTGAAGTAACTGGAGCTGAAGTCGAAGGCTAGCCCCTCAGCTGAGTTAGACCTCCAAGAAGATGAGGACACTGCATCCTCATATGCCCAAACTCTCCACACTCATAACAGCTCCCTGGAGCTGGAGACTGGGACTGAAATGAACCCCTGGTACCAGAATGGCCATTAGGAGAACCATGCATAGAAGAACCCTGATCTGATGGTGCTCGAGCAGTACTCTGGGCTGGAAGGAACCTAATGAAGAATGGCCCGGCTGAAAACCATGGGGACCATGCCCCGAAGATGCACCACTATAAGCTGCGCGGCCTGACTGAGGAAGCCTGCATTAATGGCCTCTACCATGCTGAAACTGCCCCCTGGAAGGAGCACCATTAGAAACACCCGATCCACGAGGCCTCTTGGCCTCCCTCTCTACCCGCTCCTGGCGGCGGACCGACTCAATATCTCGATCAATATCAACAACCTGCTTGAATGTAGCATCTGATACTCTCTCCCGGGTCATGAAAAGGCAGTGCTGATAAGTAAGGCCATCTATAAACCTCCTAATACTCTCACTATCAGTAGGGATCAACTCTGTAGCATGACGGGCCAACTCCATAAGCCGTATCTCATACTGCGTCACTGATAGTTCCCCCAGATGCAGCTTCTCAAAATGCCTGCGCTGCTCCTCCCGGTGAGACTGGGGTACATACTTCTCCAAGAAGATAGTGGAGAATTGCTGCAAGGTAAGGGGTGCTGAACCAACGAGCCTACGCCTCTCAAAGGACTCCCACCAAGTGAAGGCGGCACCAGAGAACTGAAAAGTAGCAAATGAGACCCCACTGGTCTCCAAAATCCCAGTAGTACGCAGCATCTTCTGGCACTTATCTAGAAAACTCTGGGCATCCTTGCCCTCAACACCACTGAATGTCGGAGGCTGTAGTCTACTAAACCTCTCCAGCCTATGCTGGTCATCATCTGGTATAACTGGGACCACGAAGTGCTGAACTGGGGCAACCGGCTGCGCTGGAACCGACCCCGGTGTCTGCGGGCCCTGAGTAGCATGCTCAGGTGTCTCGGCAACTGGAGTTTGACTGCCTCCCCCGGCATGAGAAGTAGCGGCAAGGGTGGTACACACCGTCAAGATCTGGGCCAAGGTCTTCTGAAGACCTGGAATAACAGTAGGCACTGCCGGTGCCTGAGCCTGTCCCACTAGAGTATCTGTGGTGGGAACCTAATCTTGAATAGTAGGGGGATCAACTGATACTACCCTGGCTGCCGCACGGGCTAGCCCCTACCTCTACCATGGCCTCGACTGCGGACTCGACCCCTCACTAGTGTAGCTGGTGGCTGATCGCCCTGATCGGTGGCGCGACTCCTCACCATCTGTGAGAGAATGAAACAACAGAAGTTTAGATTTCCAGAATCAATCAAATGGCACGATAGAATTCAAGAAAAATGAAATTGTTCCTAAGGGTTCTGTAGCCTCTCAAAGATAAGTACAGACGTCTCTGTACCGATCCGCAAGACTCTACTAAACCTCCTCATGCCTGTTGAGTCCTATGTAACCTAGGCTCTGATACCAACTTGTCACGACCCCAAATCCTAAGCCAGCCGTGATGGCGCCTATCGTGGAACTAGGCTAGCAAATCATTTCAGACCACAATTGACCACTCAAATCCTCAAAAGACCACAAATGACCACTCAAATCCTCAAAAGAAAGTCCCAAATTCCATGCAGCTTCTTCCCCAAAATTTGGGTTTAATTTCAACAATTATCCGGCTTAATCACTTAGAAAAATGATATAGGATGAGTTATGAAGTTGGAAACCTTACCTCCAAGAGAGACCCTTTGATTTCTTCTTCAAACGCTCTCAATTAGCTCTCAACCCGCTTTACAATGGAGGAAATGACGAGAAATTTCGCAACAATGGGCTTTAAAACATTCTGCCCAGCACTAAGAATCCCTTCAGTGAAATCGCGACACTAGCCACGCGATCACGATGCACTGACCAGCCAACTCAATGTGTTCGCGTAAAAACACACGCGTTCGCATAACTCAAACACTCACCCCTCACGCGTCTCAGAACACTCTATGCGATCGCGAACCTTACCCACGCGATCGCACTGCACACAGAACCCACTCTACGCGATCGTGGCCTCCATCCACACGATCGCACTGCATAAAAATCCATGCTGCCCCCAACAAGCCTATGTGATCTCATTCTTACCCACGCGATCGCATAGAAGGACACCAGAACAGAACACCAGCAGAATTTGCAACTTCCAACATCCAAACTTGATCCGTTAACCTGTCAAAACACACCCGAGGCCCTCGAGACCTCAACCAATCCTACCAACACACCCCATAACATCATTCAAACTTAGTCGAGCCTTAAAAACACCAAAAATAACATGAAAACATCAAAATCACATAAAATCCAAGCTTATGAACTTTGAAACTTTTAAAATTCGCCAATGATGCCGAAACCAACCAAAACACATCCGATTTACCTGAAAATTTGCACACATATCCAAAATGACATCATGAACCTGTTCCAACTTCCTAAATTCCATTCCGACCCCGATAGCCTATTTTTCACTGCCGACCGAAAATCGCCAAAAACTAACTTTCACCAATTCAAGGCTAATTCTACACCGGACATCGAAACTTCATACTGAACACACTCCTAACTCCAAAATCACCTACAAAGCTATCTGAGCCATAAAATCCGCATTCTGAGGTCGTTTACCAATAATTCAACTCTCAGTTGACTTTTTCAACTAATAGGCTACTTTAAGAGGTCAAGTGCCTCTATTCTCACTACGACCACTCTGAACCCAAACCATTCGACCCAACACAACATAAACATTCTAAGAAATATATGATAAATAAGAAATGGAGAAAATGGGGCTAATCTCATGAAACGACCGGGCGGGTCGTTACAAAATTTTGGAAACTTTGGGAGTTAGTCAAAAGTTTGCAGTTGTTTGTGTGTGTTATAGCAGCTGAGTCATATTGTTTTATAATGTCGAATTTTGGCTCTCATTCGAGGACAAATGATCCTAAGAGGGGCAGGATGTAAGGCCCCGTAAAATTTTACTTAAAAACCCAGGGTTTCATAGTGTCAAGGTAGATTTATGTGTTGTTGATTGTAGAAAGCTCGTCCGCGGTACGGACTTTTGGAGTTGATCAATGTGTTGAGGAGTGGAAGGTAAAAATTTTCAGAACATGGCAGTTCTGCGATCCACTATGCGAGCGCAGAACCATTTTGCAGGCCGCAGATCCGTGGGATGAAGCAGAAACTTGAGCTAATTTTAGGACCATTATGCGGTCCATTATGTGGCCGCATAATCATTTCGAGGGACACACAATCCATCGCAAATCCAACATAAGAATTTTTGGAGGGAAGTTCTGCAGTGCATTATGTGACCGTAGAATTATTCTGCTGACCGCAGACCGGTCACAGAGTGAAGCAAAAATGCCCAGTTCTGGGGGCCATTATGCGGTCCATTTTGCGAACCATAGAGGTTTTATATGCAACCACAGATCTACATCGGGGCTTTATTTTTTATTTTTTTTTACCCGATCCTATTTCGATATATTGGAGTAAAGTTCCACTTTTGAAGAAAAAATCTGATATTTCTAGAGAGAGGGAGTGCCATAAAGTGAGAGGGGAAGTTCCTAAGCTTATTGATCATCAACTCTTGCTCAAAGTTGAAGAATTCCCAAGAAAAGAACTCACTAGGTCTTCATCCTAGAGATAAGATTCTACTCCCTAGCCCTCAATTTCATGATTTTACTGAAAATAGGTAATGAGAAAAGCAATTCTTGGGTGTGGAAGTTGTCCACTATGCATGCATGTACTATCAAGGGGTGGGGGAAGAATGTTGAGCTAAATTGGATAGACTTTGGGTAGTTGAATGAAGGGATCCTCGATAGGAGGACCTTGAACTCATAATACCCACCTAGTATTTGATAAAATGCTCAAATGAGCTGGAACCGTGAACTCCTTCCTAATTTGTGTTCAATTTTTCTATATCTCTAAATATATCGAACTTAGAAGGATATATCTAACAACAACTTGTTTCACTTTAACAATGATTGTGTATGTATTTTGAGACTATAAATTTAAGTAACTAATGATAATGGAATTGGCATTGTTCATCGAATTCACTCAATGTTTAATTAATGATATAAATGTATCTTATATTCATTCATGGGAGAGTTGGTAGAAGGTATTGTAAAGGCTTGCTTGACCGGGGTTCTCGGTTGAGCGTCGGTCGCTCTCCCCAAGGTCGGGGTGTGACAAATATCTGTATTTCTACTCAAGGCACCTGCTACCATATTAGCCTTCCCAAAATGATAGAGAATAATGATATCATAATCTTTCAACAACTCTAACCACCTCCGCTACCTCAAATTCAAATCTTCCTATTTAAATAGATGATGAAGACTCTGATGATGTATATACACATCAGAAGACACGACATCAGATAGTTCCTCTCTTGGGGCTTCAACTGGCACGATGCATAGGCAATCACCCTACTTTATAGGTGTTTAGTGGCAACACTTTTGGGGTTTAATAGTCTGCGTGACTTGGTTGATTTAGAGGGGTTCAGTTCTAATGGCTTGGTTATGTGCATATAGATTCCCAGGAGTTTGTGATGATTTTGACCACGACTTGTAGTTGGTGTCTTCTACAAGCATGGTAATTTGTTGTGTGCTGTGATATCCCCTGAATTGAGCTAAGAGGAAAGTTTTTGGTCAATGGAGTGTGTATCCTCTTTGTGATTCAGAGTTGATAATAATATCCTTTTGTTTTTGTATGATAGCATGATAGATGCAATGAGTTGTGTGGAATTGGGATTTAATGGGCAAGGTGGTGATAAATGGTGATTTTACCACTTATTCTAGCGCCTTTTCTATAGTTTTGTATCCTTTAATTATAATGTGAGGTTATTTATGGTGTGCATCACTATTATTTCAGGTACAATGAGCGCTAAGTGAATTGAAATCAAATAAAGTGTAATTGAGCAAAAAGAGATAAAGAAGTGAAAAAAAAGTCATCTCGCATTTACAGGGTAATCATTGCTTTTGCGAACTCGCATCTGCGAGGAGGAGCCCGTATCTGCGAAAAGGTAGATGTTCCACTGATATCGCATTTGTGACAATCCTATGCATTTGTAGAGGCATTTCTATGCTAGAACGTGCGCATTTGTGGTCACGTTTCCACATTGTAAAGTCCGAATCTACGGAGTAACAATGTCCCACAAGACTCACACAGGCGAGCAAGTTTTTGTATTTGTGGAGCCACACCTGCAATGATTCTTCTGCAGGTGCGACCAACTAATTTCAGTGCTGGAAAAACTTGACATTTCATTTTTTTTATCCCAAACCCAAAAATACTCGGCCTAGCCTCGTAGAAACACATCTTTGGTCGAAAATACAAGATTTGGAGCTAAGGTTCTTGCACCACACTTGGGGGTTGAAGATTTGAAGACTTTGAATAAATGTCTTACTCTTTTTCTCATTTCTTCAATTCCTTGTTATCTATTGAATATCTAAGTGTGTAGAATTTTATTTCACTACTTGAACCTTGTTTATGGAAATATTCATTGTTAAAGTTTGGATTAAAACTCTTGTTATGCTTATGTATTGAATGATTTTTATTATTATGAAGTGAGTTAATTTTTTCTTTAATCTTTTTTTTAATGTTTCCAAAAGGATTATCTAACGCTAGGATTTGCTTGTTAACTTCGAATTAATCTTGGTAAAGGCAAAATCCGGGTTGGGAAAGATCAGTTAACAAGAACTTGAGACATTGACCCTCATTTTATAGATTCTACCTAGGGATAGGATTGAACTACTTGTAGCCACATTCAGGTATACTTAATTCTCGTAATTGTCTTAGAGATAATTCATTTAGAAAGTCTTGTTAGTTTTTGAAAGAAGCTAATATAGATTTATTAACATAAACTCGCTCATATTTGTAAATCATGAAATACATTGAATTGTTACTTGAGAGTAATTTCCCTTGTATCCATGCATGTAGCCATTGATCATTTTACTTGATTTCTAGGTTAGTTTACATTTCTGCATTAGTTATAATCTGTAAAACTTTATTAGTGTTTGACTTAGCATAAAAAGTGATAATTCTCTTACTTGCTTAATCGCCTATATATTGTTCCCTCTGGGATTCGACCCCGACTCATAGTTGGGTAAATTATATTGCATGTGTTCGTGTACACTTACTCTTTGAGGAGTAGATTTGGACATTATTAATTTTGGCACCGTTGTCAGGGAACATTTTGGTGCATTTATGTTATTTGGGAAGTAAGTGTACATGCTTTGGTCCAAACCTGTGAATATTTGTGTAGTTATTTTTCTTTTCTTTATTAATTTTCTTAATTGTTTTCTTGTTTATTTTATTAGTTTTTGTGAATGACATCAAATAATGAAAATTGGTCGGATGGTAGTTTTTCACACTTTGATGACCCTTGGTCTTATTATGGAGGATCACACTCATGGAAAAATTGTTTAAATTCTACAGGGCGGATTGTGCGCACAATTTCAAACCTATGAGTGGGGTATATCTAATATGTATGGTAGTTAAACTGGCATTGGGATAATTGTGCTTATTTGTCCTTCTTTTTCCCGAACCTCCACTATGAGATTCTGCTTTTTGTGGTGACAATAATAGAGATATAGATGTAAAGACCCGAAAATCTTCTTGAATAAAAACAATGCTCGGGTAGGTCCCGTGTTGTTAAAACTGTAGAAATTCCTAAAACGAACCCTTTTTGAGTAAAAAGTACCCCGGGACTTAAAAGATATAATTTTCCATATTTGCGCAGGTATGCGGTCCACTATGCGATCGCAGATCAGGTATGCGGACCGCATAGTGGTCGCATACTCGGACAATTTGCTGTCCATTTTGAGGAGAGCTATGCGGCCTAGAATGCGATCACATTTCACGAATGCGGGCCGCATAGTTGTCACATTTTTGCACCTTGATTTTTGCGGAGAGAGTTATGCGACGTACTATGCGATTGCATAACAGGTATGTGGACCGCATAGTGGTCGCATAAAAAATATTAAATGAAATTGAAAATAAAATCTGATTAGAAAGTGATGGTATCGATCCTGTATTTTGGTTCCGGCATCCGGTACAGGTCTTATATATGGTTTAATTTCTTTATGTAAAGTTTGGTTGAAAACGGAATTCGTTTGACGTGTTTCGGACTTAAAATGGAAAATTTGATGTTTTATGAAATTTGATAGAATTCATGGATTTTGAGGCCTAATTCGACGTATATGATATTTTTTTGGCGATTTGATCGCATGGATAAGTTCGTAGGATGTTGTGGGAGTTATCTGTGAAATTTGGTATCATTCCGAGTTGTATAGGTCAGTTCGGCACGTTGTTAGTGAAGTTTAGAAACCTTAAAAATTTCTAAGTTTTGTTCTTGAGGTTCGGGGGTGTGATTTCGAGTTTTAGCAATGTTTTGAGTGTTTCGAAGGCTCGAGCTAGTCCGTAATATGATTTGCGACTCGTTGGTATATTTGGACTAGGGCTCGGGTGGGCCCAGGTGCCTTCCGGGCACCTAACAGGGCTAAAAACTAGCAAACAAGGCTGCTGGTGCACCTGCTCTGGTGTGACTGTAGGTGCGGTTGCCCAACATCGTATGTGCGATCACCAGTGGCCTGGCCAGCCATCGCAGGTGCGGTCTCCACTTCATAGGTGCGATCCCCGACCCCCTAGCCCAATTCCGTAGGTGCGAGATTCTTCTCGCAAGTGTGAGATCCCAGGTGCGGTCCCTAGAGCCGCAGGTGCGAGATCACTATTAAGGCAGTGAGTTTTAAATACGGGTTTTAAACCTATTTTTCTTCTTTTCCATCTTCTTCCTTAGGCGATTTCCTCCATTTTTAAGAGCTTTCAACCAGGTCTCATAAGGTAAGTGAATTCCACCTGCAAATTTGTTTCATGCATGCATCCTAGCCTAATTAACTACATAAAGTAGTGCAAAAATTCAAGAAATTGGGTAGTAACCTATAACTTGTGATCACTTTAGAATTTTCTGTGAATTGGCCATAAAATCAAGTAAAAATCGTATATTTATGATACTTAGGCTTTGGGTGAGTGTTCCCGTTCGAGAATTTCAAGAATCCGAGCGAGCGAGCCCGGGGTCAAATTTTGATATTTTTTGAAGAATGCTAGGAATGGATAATTAGGCCATGAAGTTGAATCATTGAATCCTTATTGATATACTTGAGTTGATTATGTCAAGATAATACCATTCCGGAGTCGAATTCTAAAAGAAAGGCGGTGTTAGAGGGTTGATTGCTATACTTTGGACCCGAGGTAAGTGTTTGGTCTAACCTTAGCTTGAGGGAATAGGGGTTGAGTATAATTTGCTACTTGCTAATTTTCAAATACGATGTATAGGCATGGTGATGAGTATCTATACATTGGTGTCTAGCATGACCGTGAGTCCTTATATTGTGAATATTCTGATTATGTGGTAATTTCCATGCTTAATTAATGATTTCTATATGTTATGAAGAGTATGTGAAGGGAATTGTAATCTTTAAACTCTGTTGGAGCATTGGCTCGGATTGTAATACGAATGATATATGAGGTAGTTGTATCGTTTGGAGCGTTGGCTCAGATTGTAATACGAATGATGAAGGTATGTTAGATAATTGTCTCCTTTGGAGCATTGTCTCAGATTGTAATACGAATGATGAAGGCATATAAGATAATTGTATCCTTTGGAGCATTGGCTCAAGTAATAGAGTAAATTATGAAATGAAGTGAAAGAAAGAGAAAGAGCTACTAAAATATACCATTTGCCGGGTCATTGTTGCTTTGATATTGTCTCCCTTATTGGGATGTTGAGATTAATGTTATTGTTCCCTTTCCGGAATTTAATTGTTTAATTGATGTTCCCTCGCCCGAATTTAATTTTTTAATTGATGTTCCCTTACTGGGATTTAGTTATTTAATTGATGTTCCCTTGCCAGTATTTCTATTTTTACTATGTTTATTTCCTTTCCCTTGTTTGTGATTGCTGTTTGGGTGAGGAAGAGTGTTAAAGCACGAAGGGTGATGCCGTGACATGTTTATATTGTTATTATTGACAAGGGGACATTTTGTGCCATTTTTATATTGTTATTATTCACGAGGGGACATTCCGTGCCATGTTTATATTGTTATTATGCACGAGGGGACATTCCGTGCCATGTTTTCTATTGATTATGCACGAGGGGACATTCCGTACTGTGTTTATATTGATTATGCACGAGGGGACATTCCGTGTCGTATTTTACATTGTTATTATGCACGATGGGACATGTCGTGCCGAATCCTTTACTGTTTAATCTGTGTTGTCATTTCCCATTATTATTTTTAGATATTTCAGACTGTTTCTTTGTTTATGTCATTTCAGTATTTGCTATCTCTTACCCCTAGCATGTTTTCCCTGTAATTGTACTCTTGTTTAGTTTCTGCTATAATATTGAACTGCACAGGTACCCTTTGTTGTCGTGTCTTAGCCTCGTCACTACTTCACCTAGGTTAGGTTCGGCACTTACTCAGTACATGGGGTCGGTTGTACTAATGCTACACCTGCACTTCTTTATGTTGTGCAGATTACACAGCCGGACCCGGAGGACATCATTAGTGGGAGTGTCTTCCAGCTTATCATAGAGGCTTCAAGGTATACCCGCTGGCGTTCGTGGGCCTTGGCGTCTCTTCCATCCCTTTGTCTTCACTTCTGTCTTGTTTTTTTTTCCTAGTTTCAGAGACAGCTATGTATTCTCTTTTCAGACTTGTATTTAGCACTCTTATAGACAGTTCGTGAGTTTGTGACACCAGGTTTTGGGAAAATTTACGCGTTGTATTATGTTGTCCTTATTTAGCTTGAAACCATATTTATTTCCGCTGTTAAATTGTGAACCGTTTAGCTTATCCTAGTAAATTTATATTGATATGCTAGTTGATCTATACATGTTGGCTTGTCTAGCGGGTTCACGTTAGACACCATCACGGCCCAATAGTGGGATTTCGGGGCGTGACATTGGGCCAGAGTCATTTTGACTCATTAGTATTAGGCTCAAATCATCTTTGATTAATTTCATTAGTTGTTCATGAAATATGAACTGGGTCACAGTCACTTGGACTCATTGTAAGCAGGCCCGAATCCTCTTTTGATTAATTCCATTCAGCTGTTAATAAAAATATGCATTTGGGCCAGAGTCACTTGGACTCAGTCGTTACCAGACCCAGAACCTATTGGATCAAATTCATTTAGCCGCTCTATAATATGCATTGGGCCAGAATCCCTTAGACTAAGTCAAGTTTAAATTCTTTTCAAATTGAATTCATTAGCTAGACCTAATAACAGATAATATATGTCTTGGGCTAGAGTTAATTTGGACTCAACCTTTGTCAGGCCCCAAACTCTTAAATCTGGGCATGTTTGGCAGTTAATACATAGGTTGCTCCCATTTGATTCAATCAAATGTATCACATAATGTTGAACCTCCACACCTAGTTACACGATATATGGTATTTAGCTTAGAGACATAAACATAACTTTAGGTACTCATAATCGAACTAATTATTATAATTATGTACACACACCCGTGACATGGTTGTGATGCCAAAATTAAACCAAGGTACACGTTCGCGTGACTATGGTCAAACATTATTAGTAAATAAAACGTCTTACTCAAACACTTGTAGAAATGCTTTCAGGTGCAGTTTTAAAACTAATGTCATAATTACGTACATGTTCGCATGACGTGACTTTGATTCTTTCAAATGAATTCAAGCTATGCATTCGCGCAACTTTGACTAATTTTTTCTTAAATAAAATTAATGTCGTGAATTGTGTACATGTATGCGTGAAATGATTCTTGACATCTCAAACTAAACGGGTATACATACGCATAACTCATCTTAAGATAATCCCTAAATAATCAAGTAACTAAAAGCGGTATAAGGTAAAATAAACATAGGTCCTAAAATGAGTAATAAGACAAGTATAAATCATTGAGTGATTGTGCTAAAACCACGGAACTCGGGAGTTCCTAACACCTTCTCCAGGGTTAAAAGAATTCGTTACTCGGTCATCTGGTTGCTCAGTTTTTTAACAGAGTCAAAATTTCCTCGATTTGGGATAAATGGTGACTCAGAGCACCGTAAATAAATAATTTTGAGTGGCAGCTCTTAAATAAAAAATAATAATGATAATAATCCCATTTTTATAATGTCACTTAAATTGGAAAAACTCTCTATCCCCTGCGGAAAAAAAGAGGTGTCACAGCTCTGGCGACTCTGCTGGGAAATGAACCCAGAATCTATGGTTCAAGGTTCAAGAATTCGAGCTTTTTAATGTGAGTTTTACTTAGTTGTATTAATGGTGATATTACTGTATTTTGTGGGCCTAATGTGTTAAATGCTACTCATTTACCGCTTTGATATTATTTGAACTATATTAAAATGTCTTCTTACGCCTCCCTTCTGAATCTTTTAAAAAATGGTGCACACGTTCGCGTGGCTCGCTTTTCTATTAAAATTCGTACCAAATAGAACGAGGATGGATCAGCCACTAGGCCGGATAGACTTTTGTAACGACCCGACCGATCATTTTGAGAGGTTAAGCTTCATTCGATGCATAAGGTCTTGAATAGCTTCGCATTGTGTACATTGACCTACGTGCATGGTTGGATTATGTTACTGGATGATAAAGAGTCGAATTGGAAGAAGGACTGGTGTTTTGGAAGCTTAAATAGTGAAGTTTTGACCGGAATTTTGACTTTTATGTAAATAACTCTGTAACGAGTTATGGATGATGTCAGCATCTTCGTATGGTGATTTTGGGCTGAGGAACACGTCCGAAACATATTTTCGAGGTCTGTGGTAGATTTAGGAATGAATTGGCGAACGTTAGAGTTTCGGCAATTTTGGCCGATAGGTGAAATTTTGATATCGGGCTCGGAATGAGATTCCGAAAGTTGATGTAGGTTCGTAGTGTCATTTGTGACATGTGTGTCAAATTTGAGGTCATTTGGACTAGTTTTGACGTGTTTCTGCATCAGTTGTGGATTTTGGAAATTTCATAAGTTCTTAGGCTTGAATCCATGCATAATTGGCGATTTTGATGTTATGTGATGTGTTTTGAAGGCTCGACCAAGTTTGGATAAGGTATTAGCACGGGTTGGTAAGTTTGGTTGAGGTCCCGGGGGCGTCAGGGATGTTTCGGATGCTCAACGGGATGGTTTTTGGACTTAGAAAACCAGCTGAAGCATTGTTGGTTCTGGTTTTTCGCACCTGCGGATGGGGAGTCGCAGGTGCAGACACAGAGGTGCATAGGAGGGCATTGAATGTGCGGTTTTGGTCAGGGGCAGCCAGGCTCGCAGGTGCGGACGAGGTTCCGCATGTGCGGATCCGCATATGCGGCCCAGTGATCGCAGGTGCGGCCCCAAATCATTTAGTGAGTTTTCGCACCTGTGATGTATTTTCCGCAAGTGCGGTCCAATTGGTCACAGGTGCAGTCATCGCTGGGAAGAGAGTTATATTCGAGGTTTGTTCATTTTCACTCCAATTTTGATTTTCAGCTCCGGGATGGCGATTCTTTGACGGATTTTCAGAGGAATCTTGTGGGTAACGATTTCTTACTCAAATTTGGTTTTATTGCATTAATCTATTGTGGTGTTCCTCATTTAATCAAGTAGTTTGAGAGTAAAAGTTTGGAAATGGGAGAAAAAGTTCCCCAATTGAAAATCCGAGATTTGAGTGATATTTTGACATCAGATTTTGATGATTCTTGTTCGAGTGTTCTCATAAATGAGCGGGTGTTCATAATTTATAAATTTTACCCGATTTCGAGATGTGGGCCCTGGGGACTTTTTGGGCAATTTTCCTAATTTTGCGTCTTAGCTTCGAATTTATTAGTTAAACTAGTTGCTTGTAGTATTATTTACACGATATTATTGATTTGATTAGATTTGGTCCATTTGGAGTCGGACACACGTGGCAAGAGCGTGATTTCAAGTTTTATTTGAGCGGTTGAGGTAAGTATCTTGCCTAAACTTGTGGGGGGGAATTACCCCTTAGGATTTGAGTCTTCTATGTTGATTGTAGTCCGTGTACGCGAGGTGACGAGTGTGTACCCAGACTTATTTGTAGAAGGTTGACCTTTTAGGGTTCTTAGGTCCTTATATTTACATTGTATGAAGTTGATGTTGATACGCTTGAGTCCTTATCTGCTAGTTTAACCTATGCATTCTTGATTAGAACTAATTGCTTTAGGATCCACCCTTACCGCCTACTTGAATCTGATCTGACTTAACCAAAGGTTTTTACCTCTCTATCATCATGCTATATATTCATAAGCTACCTATAATTAATTAAATGTTGTAATATCCCTCATAATTTGTCCAGCCTCATAAGGGGTATAGATAACTTATATCTTAGTCGACTTGTCCTTACTTGGAATTATTTGACTTGTGTTATCTTCTTATTGTTGACTTGAATTTTTGGATTTGTTGCTTGTCTTTCCTTTCCCTTTTCAATTTTTTCCCTTTTGCACTTAGTATTTTGTGCCGTGATTATTCCTTGTGAACGATGTCCTACTGTTTCTTTGTGAATGGAAGTTCTTGTATTGATTTATTCGCCGTATCTTGTGTAATTGTCCTGGTTGATTTGTATTTGATGTGGTGATGTACGATTTTTCTTCCATGCTATAATTGTTGTCTTTGGTTGTTGCACTACATATTTAAATTGGGACTACAGACGTATTCCAGGAGCTTTCCCCCTGTACTGCATATTTAAATTGGGACTACGGATGTATTCCGGGAGCTTTCCCCCTGTACTACATATTTACATTGGGACTGCGGGGATATTCGGGAGCTTTCCCCCGTGTACTTCATATTGACTTTGGGACTACAGACGTATTTTGGGAGATCCCCAGCACTGCATATTTATCTTGGGACTACGGACGTATTCCAGGAGATTCCCATGCACTGCATGACCATCTCTGAACTACGGGACATAATCCCGGTTTTTTTTTATATTGAAGAAAACTATGTCTGAAAGACAATTATTGAAAAAGTAAAGTTTAAAGGCATTTACCTTAAAGGAAATTATGGTTGGGAGGTTATTATTTTTCCAAATGTATGTTTGCAAAGCATTTATTTGAAGGAAATTATGTTTGAAACACATTTGCTAGAAAGGTACATTTGAAAAGCTTTTATGGAAAGGAATTAAGTTTGAGAATTCCGTTTTGTAAAGTATATTTATGTATCTTTGGAGAAAGTATATTTCAAAAGAAATTTTCCCACTAAAATGATTATATTTTCAAAAGCTTTCAATATAAACTTGTGGTTGAAAAGTTTGACTCAAGGATTTGACAAATTTATTGGGTTTTATTGGCTAAGGCCTGATGTGGACAAACTAATGCAGTGCTGAGTTACTAGTCTTTTTATTGTGTTGTGGTTTCCGGGTCTGGATTGTACTTCCGACTATCCTTCATGTGTATTATTATGTGTTCCGTTGTTCTTTGCTGTATTTCTTCCGCATTTTAGGTGTTCTGTTATTTACTATATTGTGCATCATTAGATAAATGTCATATTCTGTCCTTTCTCTATTTATGTCTGTGTAACTTATTATACCAGTGGTGTCTTGACTAGTCCTCGTCACTACTTCACCGAGTTTAGTCTTGATAATTACTGGGCACCACTGTGGTGTACTCATACTACACTTCTGCACATTTTTGTGTAGATCTAGGTATTGATCGTTAGTAGCTGTACAGACTCTTGCTGAGGCGACTCAAGCTAACCTGTTGTTGCGTTCGCAGGCTTCAGAGTCACCTTCCTATTTTGTATTTACACTGTTTTCACTCACTTGCAAACAATTGTATTTAGAAGTTGTAGTAAACTCTTTATAGAGCTTATGACTTGTACTACCGGGTTTTAGGAATATACTCTTGTATAAATATTTTTTTTCTTATTAGATTTTATTTATTATTGTTGCTATTCCATGAATGTTAGGCTTACCTAGTCCTTAAGACTAGGTGCCATCACGATACCCAACGGGGCGGAAATTTGGGTCGTGACAACTTTCGTGCTCCCGATACGTCGCTCCCACCTCGGCTCGAGTTGTCCGCTCGGGTAAGCCAGGTCTAAAACACATCCCTAGGTTTAAATTGAGAATAACAAAACCTCATGTCGGATCCCTAGCAGGAACACTTATTTGAATCACGTGCATTTGACGCAGGGGACTCAACACAGGAGATGGGTCTATCTAGGACAGGTTGTACCCAAAATAAAGAGACTATCATGATCATCTTTCCTGCTACGTGCGCATTTATTTGTTTTGGCTTGTGTGTTTACCGGCTAAGAAAATAAAAACATCAGCAAAATCAAGAGTGAGGTAGAATAAGAAATTCACCATGGTCTGACAATCCTGGTATTTGAAAATGCCTCGAAACTCTGCCAAAAAAAAAAGAGAAAAATAAAATATATTTCAAAAATGGAAGTAAGTCAATATCATGTCTTTCCAATTATGTCAAAACTTACCGAACTACGCGGGTCTAATTCTCACCGGATGTGAGATACGTAGGCAAACCTCATCGTTACCGACCTCAAATATTTCCAACCAAATAAATAAATTGTGTCCATTGGTTGAAAAATAAAACTGACCCAACTTCGGTTAGTCTTGCGCCGTGTTTGCTGGAATAGCCTTAGAATACCTTACATTGTCGAAGGGCTATTTTCGCTAAGAATGGACATGACTGTCAATAAATCATCACTTTTCCAAAAAAGTGCCTTACTTCGGCCTCAAAACTTTGTTCAAAAGTAAGAAGGGGCCACTATTTCAAAAATGGCCATTTTGGTCAATGTTGCACAAATCGCCACCTTTAGGTGATTCTTCTTTAAAAAACATTAAAAAATGGGTCTTGCAAAAAGAGTCTGCTGGTGTTGTCTTTCAAAATTAGGGTCAACCTTAACCTTACCCGCTCACAGGTGCAGAATGAATACCACCCAGAATCCATCATTGAATGCCATAAAGCAAGCTTCATTACAGCTCCAAATGTGGTGGTATGATTTGGACAAAGAGGGTCAAGACTGGGTAGTCGAACATCTGGGTGTTCTCACGGATATCGTGGAAGTTAAGCCTCAGAATGATTTAAGCAAGGATTTAGTGACTTTTTGGGATCTCGTCTGTAATGTCTATCGCTTCTCAGACTTCAAGCTCACTCCCACCTTGGAGGAGATAACAGGGTATATAGGTTTTGGCTGGGGTTTGAGAAATCAACAACTTATATTGCCGAGGCCTCATTCGGTGCGCCGTTTCTTTGATATCATGAACATCAGTAAGAAAATAAGAAAGAACCGTGTGAACGAGGGCTGCTTCTCATTCTACTTCCTATACTCCAGGTATGGGAATCCAGAAGGGTTTGAAACACATGAAAAAAGGTTGAACAACAAGGAAAGCAAAGATACTTGGAAAATTCATCATCATTTTGCTTTTATAGTGGCCTTTCTGGGTGTCATGGTCTTCCCAAATGAAAAGGGGACAGTCGATATATGTATGTCTAGAATTGCACCAGTCCTAACTGCCAAGGAAGATCATACACTCGCTCCACTAATATTGTCGGATATCTACCGGGCACTGACATGGTGTAAGTCGGGGGAGACATTTTTTGAAGGTTGCATTATCCTTTTAGAAATGTGGCTAATAAAACACCTTCGCCATCATCCAAAATTTATGAATTACGGCGCAAGAAAGAGAAACTTCATTGAAATCTATGAAGAATGAGTAAAAGATTACGACTCTCCGGAAGGGGTTGAAGCTTGGATTGTCCACTTGAGAACTTTAAGGGAAAATAAGATGTAGTGAACTTTAAGATGGCTCCCAGTGATGGAAGTTATACATATGTCAGCCACAAATAATTATTTGCTATTAATGGGCTTGAGAAGTGTCCAACCATATGTACCCCAGAGCGTTCTAAGGCAATTGGGAAGATATTAAGTAGTGCTAGAGGATGAAGACTTGCGTGTCCAAGTTATTGAACTACATCCCGAAGCCCCACTTCCCGGAGCTTTAATTCAAAAAATCTGGAATGGGTGCCGATACTTGAAAGAGGATACCCAAGTACCTGATCTTGCAAAGGGCGAAGTAGATCTGGGCTATGCCGCATGGTTCGAGAAAAGGAATTGCATTGATGAGGAACCAGAGCCCGAGCCAGAAAGGCCCGCCAAAAGGCCTCACATTCAAGATTTTGCTGACAAAATCCAAGAATGGTTGGCTTGGGGAGAAAAAGAAAAGAAATATCAAGAAACTATCCATGCCTGGAGGAGAAGTTGAGGAACCTCGTGTTCGACAATTACTTACAGGCACAGATAGCCAAAGGTGAAAAGAGAAAATTAACCCGAGAGAACGAGGCGCTCCGAACCCAAAAGGATCGAAAAGGATTTACAGGTCCACGACTATGCATCCGACTTGATAATGACCGAAAAGGATTTTCTAGATGCTCAAACAAAACTATCTAACAAAGCAGAAGAACATGCCCACATTTGAAACAGAAATATGGCAAAGAAATAGCCATTCTAAAAGAAAAGATGTTTGCCCTTGGGAATGAAATGGCATAGAAAACCAAAGACTTTAAGACAGAAAAGAGCACTAATACACACTAATTTGCCAACTAGAAGAAAGCGTGCAACAACTACAGGACCAAAACAACACAAGTGCACAAGTGTTGGAAGCCCGGGCACATAAAATTAGGCGTCTGCTTCATGATAAAGGAGTCATCAGAACTAGGATTAAAGAAATAGCTGACTATGTCGTGATGAAATGTCACGAGTGGGAAGACATGACTTGGTCCATATTTTTCACTTCTATGATGACCTTCATCCACCAGGTAATGGATGATTTGGACCGTCTTCAAGAAGACATTGTGCGAAGGCCCGCGCAAAGACCAACCAATGCCCTACATGCTACAAGAAGACTAGTAGAAGCTCCCGCGTACTTTTGATTATCCATTTTTTGAGTCTGTACTTTACTGCTTTCTAGAGTTCTAAATTGTTTTTTCATTTGTTTTGAGTCTGTATTGCTTTTCTTTTCTATTTGTCAGTACTTTAAATCCAAATAATGAAAAACCAAAAAGATATACCTTTATTAATGAAATGAAAAATGTACTTTGTTACTTCATACTTATCCCCTGAATTACGTAATGATCTGATTCATGCGGCATCGTGCTACGTAGGCAATAAACGTAGGATTCGATCATAACCCTAAAGAAAGTAATTAACAAAGCAAAAGAGGGAGACAATAAAGCTAGGATGAAACACACAACCTTCGCAAAACATCTTAGAAAAATGTTTAACTATTTAGGTGCATTGCATCCTCCCCCCCCCCCCAATATGTGATTCCCTATGTTTTAAACATCTCGAACTAACCGGTTTGTTGTGTATGCTTTAAAAGAACATGTTCTATTTTTAGGTGGTTGGTTTTGTGGTGGTAATCTGGCTTCGCACCCTTATTTCACGAGATCTAAAGGAAGTATCGCCATGGCCTCATAGAGTCATCTACCTATCGTTGAGCCCGAAGATAGCCCTGCATCGGTTATCCCGCAGCCAGAGTCAGCAACAGTTGAGGAGAATAGAAGGCTACGATGCCGGATGCTAGAAATGTGGGATGCATGGTCCAATGGCAGGGAGCCATCCAGTACTATCCCTGGATCCCCTAAATTAATCCCTAGGATAGAAGGAACTTCCAATGTCCCTATCCCAGTAACTAATCCATTCTTTCCATTTAGGTATCCCACCATGTCAACAAGCTTCACTGGTATGCCTTATGAGGTTTGCCCCTAAGCACCATCTTCAGGAATATCATCTATCGTGTTCACAACCCCACCATCCACTAGTATGGCACAACCAACAATGCCTCGACAAATCTTTGAACCATCAACCTTCACTTTCCAAGCTCCCAAATTCCAATTGGACACCACTAGGGTCACACCAAATTCATATCCTCAGCACCCATTTTTTGAGTCTCCTGTAGAACATGAGTGAGTCATGAGGAATCCTAAGAAAGAGGAGATAGCACGAAAAATTAAAAGCATTGAGCAAAACCTCAAGAATTTAAAGGGCCTGAGTGGAAAAAAGAGTGTGTCATATGTTGATTTGTGCATGTTCCCTCTTGTACATTTACCGGTGGGCTTTAAGACGCCAAAGTTCGAAAGATATGATGGGATTGAAGACCCGATTGCTCACTTAAAAGCGATACTGTAACCAGCTGAGGGGTGCTGGTGGAAAACATGAGTTGTTAATGGCTTACTTTGGAGAGAGCCTCACCAGAATTACTTCTGAATGGTATATAGACCAAGACATCTCCCATTAGCATATATGGGATGACCTGGCCCGGGATTTTGTGAGGCAATTCTAATACAATGTGGACATAGCTCCGGAAAGAAAGTCATTGTCCATCTTCAAAAAGAAAACTTCGGAAAGCATCCGGGAATACGCTATCAAATCGCGTGAGCAAGCAGCCAGGGTAAAGCCCCCAATGGATGACGCTGAGATGGTCAGTGTCTTCTTACAGGACCAAGAGGCCGATTATTTTAGAAACATGATGTCTGCCATGGGAAGACCGTTCGCGAAGGCCATCAAAATCTGAGATATAGTAGAAAACGGCCTGAAAACAGGCTGCATCATAAGTCAATCAGCTTTAAAAGCTACTTCACAAGCCATTCAGAGCGGCTCGGGAGGTTTATCAAGCCAGAAGAAAAAGGAAGAAGGAGCCATGATGGCTTCGAGCTTAAGAAGCTCTCGGCGACCCCGAGATTATTCTGGTCCACCTTCTAGAGCCCCGCAACATTATTACCCCCACAAGGATGCAACCTATGATATGGCCCCTCGTCCTTATGTAGTAATGAATGCCCAATCATACACCCGGCCACAATAACATTACAATCAGAACAGAGCTCCACCTCCAAGAAACACCCTTCCTCACTAAGACGCGTATAATCCCCGTCCACCACAGAATATTTACCAATATAACACCCGTCCCCGTGAACCACCCAGAAAAACAGACTTCACAACCATTGGTGAGTTTTATTCCAGCCTCTTTCCAAAATTATTCCAAATGGGCCTATTGCATCTTGTATCGCCGAACAGACAGAACCCAGAATCTCCATCCTACAGGCCAGGTACCAGGTGCGACCCTACATTAAAAGCTATTATTTCCATTGGTAATTCAGAGAAGAAACCTAAGGCGGGGGAGAAACAAGTCAGAGATGAGAAAAAGATTAATTCCACTCCCCAAAATGAAGAAAAGGTCAGGGAAGCAAAGACACGGGAAACACCTGCCAAAGAGGCCATTCTCTACATCCCAAGAGCCTCCAGAAAGAGGCAGGTCATATTAAGCCCTTCAAATAGATTGGAGCAGAGGAAAACCCCGCCAAATATTCCAAAAATGTATGTACCAAAAGGGACTTACGTAGCACGGAGGCCGGTCATTCCACCTAGGTTGGATGAGCCTTTGATCATTAGCCGCATGCCACAAAATCCCATAAGAGACACTATTGTCGTCCCTTGGAACTACAATCAGACAGTGGTCACATATAAAGGAAGGAAGTTAGGGGGGGAGTAAATGAGATAAACCAATCTTGGAAGTATCACAACCCAGAAGAATTAAACAAAACCAAGAATAAGAGATTCTCGCTCAAAAAACCTATTACTGATGAGCTCCAACGAGGTGCTTTTAAAGACGTTGAATGAGGCGTATTTTCCAATTTTGACCACGGTTGAGCAGTTGGAAAGAATGACAGAGCGGTTTTGCGAGGTCAACCAAATCTCCTTCAGCCGAACAACTTGCCTGCCGAAGCAGCCTCCCACAACAAGGCCCTTCACTTGATTGTCAAGTGTGAGGGATATTATGTGAAAAGGGTCATGTTGGACGACGGGTCCGGAGTCGATATTTTCCCTCTATCAACATTACAAAGGATGGAAATTGGGACAGAAAGGATCAGACCAAATAATTTTTGGGTGCGTGCTTTCGACGGTGTAAAGAGGGACACGATCGGGGAGATTGACTTAATCCTAACCATTGGCCCTGTAGATTTTGAAGTAACATTCCAAGTTGCGGACATGGACACTTCCTACAACTTTCTCTTAGGGAGACCGTGGATCCATGTCGTGGGATGTTACACCCCATGTTTTCATACGTGAGAGTACGTCATAAGTTAATTGATGTAAGCTCAGAAATAAGATTATATTTGGAAGCATATAAAGTAAGTTAATCATGTTACCTTGGAGGTTACAAATATTTAGGATCATGAATAACAAGTACCAAGAGGGTTGAAAAGCTTATAAGCTAAACCAATTGAAGAAAATAAGTTTTATCGAAAGTCAACGAGTTTGGAATGTTATAACATGTACTTTACGGTGAGACTGTGGTTCTTAACATGATAAGGAGGTTATGCTTTGAGTTATTTTTGTCGTATGATAGTCATGTGCTACGTTTTGAATCCATGCAAGTTGTGGAACAAAAGTTCGCAAAGGCCTTCACAAGTTACATTCATAATGTGCTGAAAGTTATGTCAAATGTAGCTGAGATTTTCTCCTAATACAGTTCGAATTATGGGATGATCTACCTACCAAATTGAAGATATACAATTCTAGTTTCCAACGGATTAATACCGTTTATTTATACAATATTGAAATGGAGAGAAATTCGCATTTTCGCGAGGCTGCGCAGATTGGTAGGTGGCAAGTAGGTACATCACCTACTTGCCAAAAGGGGAGGCCTCAATTAAAAGCTCCAAAGTCGTACAAGAGGGGACTTTTAAGGTTTTATCAACTCATTTATTTCAACCATATTTCAGACAAAAAAAACCAAATTTAAGTCCTGCAAATCCTCCCCAAAAACACCACACAAACCCTAGGTTATTTTGGGTGTTACGATATGATTCTAGTGTCGAAAAGCCCAGACATCTTGCTAGTTTCTCTATCTCCTTCTTGTAGCTGTGTTGGGGGACTGATTTTGGATGAATAAGGGCTATGTTTCATGGGTTCTAATCAGTCCAAGGTAAATTTATGCTTCTCCTTCCATTATCTAGGCTTGTACGAATTGTAACTCGATCATAAAGACTAGACCTAGCGAATTTCGAACAAGTGGTCTGTTGTTTGTTGTTGCATCGCTGCTGGCTGGTTGTAACCTTATTTTCAAGATGAATTCATGGCTGGTTTATAGAATAAGATGCTTAATTATGTATTGTTGGTTGTGTTTCTCAATTTTAAAGAAAAGACAAATCGAAATGTGTTTTAGTAAACTGATAAATCAATTTGAGTTGTTGAACTCGTAGGGACTGTTTTGTGGGTTGTTTCGTGTTGCTGTTGGGTTTTCTATTTTGCTTTTTTTTTTTTGGAGTTATGGAGGATAAAAGGTGTGGAGAAACACTACATAATGATGCAGTGGTTGGCTGGTCATTCGTCTTTACATTTTAAGGTTGTATGACACAACTTTGGTTGTCATTTTATGTATGAAGTGGTTAGGGTGTGTGGGCTATTTTGTAGTATATCGTCATGAAGATAAGGTTGGAAAATGATGAATACATGTTGTTATTGCTTTGTTATTGTTGTTGTTTGGTGACTTTTGGCATCATATGGGATGTAGTAAAAACAGGGGAGGTGGTGTCCTTTTTCTTGTAGAATATTGGTTTTGAAATATGAGAGTTACAATGCTTATATGATGACGACGAAGTCGGGTTCTCATTTTAGATGTAAGAATATCATATTGAGCTTTGTTGACGATTGGAAAGAAGATTGCAAAGGTATGTTAAGGATCTTCTTTCTTTCTTTTGGCATGATCTAAATTGAAATGAGCGTAAACGATAAGCTATTTCATAATGAATATACTCCTAGCAACTAAGGTTGTCCATGTTGTTCTATCCTTACAAAGTTATTCGAAGAAAGTATGTATGATCCTTGAGTCCTAGTCAAGTTCATATTGATGGTATGATGACCATAATGTTAATCGAGGCTGCAACTACCTTACGTCACTCCGAAAGGTTTAGAGCGTGATTCCATGAGTCTAGTATGCATTATATATAGTATCTATTATACTCTACCAAGATGCGCTATAGATGGTCGGGTACGACACCTATTGTGCAACCACTAATCAGTAGGGTTTACCAAGCTCCATGTGGCCAGGTACGATGAGCCTTATGATGGCCAGGTATGTTTTTACCGAGTCCTCTTCGAGGCCGGGTATGATATGATGATGATGATGCCCACAGAGGCGGAGGTTTTTAAAAGATTATGTATATGTATGTATCGCGCATTTCATGTCACTATCTCTCAGAGGCACTCAGATGCTATAGGTTGTATCTCCTACATCTCTTTACATTACTGTTCTTAGTTATGTTATTCTTCCTTACATACTCTGTAATTTATTCGTACTGATGTCCCTTTTACTTGGAGATGCTGCCTTTCATGCCCGCAGGTCCCAATAGACAGGTTGACAGTTCTCCTAGTAGGCTATCGGCTTAGCGGAAGGTGTTGGCACTCCACTTGCTCCGGAGTTACCTATTTGTTCAGTATGATTGGGACATGCATTGACTGGTATGGCAGGGCCCTATCCCGAACTTTATGTTGTTTATGTACTCTTAGAGGCTTGTAGACAAATGTCAGGTATATGGATACTTGTATGGCCTTGTCGGCCTATGTTTTGAGTTTACAAATGGTCATGTCAGCCTTATAGGCACGTATGTCACATGTATAAGTTTCTATATCATGTTAGGTCATCCTATGTCTAGCATTCCCTTATGTTTTATTTCGGTTATCTCATGATAGCCCTTTTGGCCCATTTACCCGTGATAGTACGATAAGAAAGATATGTTATGTTGGTACTCGGTTGAGCAAGGTACCGGGTGCCCGTCGTGGCCCATAGGTTGGGTCGTGACAAAAGTGGTATTAGAGCAGTTCTACCCTAGGGATGTCTACAAGCCGTGTCTAGTAGGAGTCTTGTTTATAGGTGTGTTGTGCACCACACTTATAAGCAGAAGGCTACAGGGAATTTAGGACTGTCACTCTTTGTTCTTACTCTAGATCGTGTGGTAGAGCTCAGTCTTAAGAACTCAATTTCTTAAATTCTATCTTATTCATAATATGACGATGCCTACATCTAGAAAGACAATTGGTAAGAGGTTGCATATGGCTGTGAATGAGTTGAGTCAGAGGAACTTGATTTTGCACTATGCTTATGATGAGTAAATGTAAGGTATTCAGTAGATCATGTGTGTACTAAGATGGGTAAGCCTCTTGATAAGGAGCCTTAAGGCAAAGAATATCTATCCACCCCGATGGTGAAAGGCAATAAGAGAATCAGAAGGTAGACACAAGTTTCAGCAAGTAAAAGGAGCAAGGTGATAGGGGGTACGAGGTACTTAGTTAGTGAAGATTATAAGTATTTTCAATCCAGGTAGAGAAATATTAGCATTATGCGTTACTTTCAACAGTAATAGAGATATATAAAATTGGCCAAACCTATCTCAGTTATGCCCTATGAGAGCTAACTAATATAGCTTAAGTCTGCTTCTCTTTTTGGCACAGCTGAAGGCCATTTATGCGATAGGAATGCGGGCCAAATAGCAGGAATGCGATCGCATTCCTGACCGCATTTCCTGCTTCGGGGCTTCTAATTTTTAATTATAAAACCCGAACCCCAGCTTTATAAAACACCCCTCCCCTTCATTTTTAACAACTATCTGATTAAAATAGAGAGAAGTGAGAGTGGGTTCTAGTGCGAGAAGTCCCCATTTTCCCCAAGTTTATCCTCCATCTCTACTCAGGCCTGGAACTAATCGAGTAGTCTTCATCTTCTTCACCATAAGAGGTAAGTATTCATCCCATTTCCCTAAATTTTTAGATTTTAGTTAGAATAGAACACACAAAGGTTGATTCTTGAAGATGAGAGTTAAGACCTTGCATGCATGTTAATAGTCTTCCATAATCTAGCAAAGGGAAGTAAGCTATGGCAATCTTTCACTAAAAAGGTATTAGTTAATCTAAAGGACCACATAGTAGTTGATAAAATGCCCAAATGAGTTCAAGGTTCCTAACTCTAAGTTTGAATGTGTCACATTGTAAATTAGATTGAAGGCGTTAGAAGCTCCGGTGATTTTGGATAGAAATTATAGAGAAATTCCAACTCGAGGTATGTATAGCTAACTCTAATCCTCATAGGATAAACCCATTGTTGTCACTTTTCGAGTATGATTCTCTTGTCGGATATCTATGGAATTTATGTGTTCTATGTGCCTAATTGATGAATCTTTGCTTCTATGTCATTCCATGCTAATACCATATCGTTGTGCTACTTGAGTATATGAGTTGTGATCATTATATTCCTTCTTCTACTACGTGTGCGATCCTTGCATATGATGGGTGTGGTAATTATGAAAGACTATAATGGTACGAAATATGAATCAAAAGTTGCTATGATATGAAAAGTGGGTAAAGAGATGATAATGATGTTAAATGCGAAACATGAGGTTGAATTGTTGTGAAACATGAATTAATGGAATGGATGGTTATGGAATATGGATTAAAGGATGAATTGTTGTGAAATGTGAATCAAAGGATTCTAATGATATGAAAGACGAATCAAAGAACAATATGTGTTGGGGATCAAAAAGGTTAAAAATGATGTAAGTGATCTAAAACACTCATAGTTGTACCAGGAGAATGTCCTAAGGGTGAGAAGGCCTATCCGGTCTGGCTGGGATCGCACTCCATGTTGTACACATGGATGACTTGATATTGTGATATGATTATGATTTGATGATGATTATTGTCCTCACTATTTACAGTTGAGATGGCCTAGCCGATCGGGCAGAGAGCGGACTCCGTGTGCTGTGCACAAGTCACGGTGTTAGCCTAGCCGATTCGGGCAGAGATCGGACTCTGTGAGAACAAGCCACGGTGGTTATATGTGATGTGATTGAAATTCAAATCTCACCTAGGATGGCTTAGCTGATCAGGCAGAGATCGGACTCTGTATGACAATGAAACGGTGGATCAGTAATAATAATAACAATATGAACTTAAAAGTACATTAACCAAAAGATGGAAAAACGGGATGAGGGATATGGTAACTCTTGTTTGTGTTTTTCCTTGCCTCGGTGTATTGTTGTATGATGCCTCTATTTGCGTTGACTGCTGATATTTATCCTATTTAGAGTAGGTTTGTTTATACATGCTAGTGCTATTGAATGGTACTAACGTCCCTTTTTTCGGGGGCGCTACATCTTTTAAATGGATGTAGGTGGTTCTGTAGCAGGTAACGCTGATCGTCGTTAGTGGTCCCTTTCCCTCCATCTCTTCAGCAGTCTTGGTGAGCCTCACTTCCTCTTGGGGTTGTATGTAAATCATGTTGACTCATTTTGTTTATGTCATTCCTTTTGAGGTATAGTCAGGGCCTTGTTACCGCAAGTCTATGTATTCATCTTCACACTCTTAGAGGCTCCGTAGACACTATGTGGGTTGTAAACATATTTTGGGTAGTTGTTGTACTTACTCGTAATCGTGGTCCCGTATCGGGAATGTTGTACTTAATATGTATGTTTTGGTAAGATCTAATGTTGAAAATGTTAACAGAAGAAAGGGATTTATGTTGTAAACGCATGCTTGTTTCTATTTTGTTGTTTCTCTTATAAAATGTACATTATGAACACGGGGAAATGCGTAAGGTGGGAAAGGCAATCCAGGTCCGCCTGACCGAGTTCATCCGGTTGGGCGCCGGTCTCGTCCCTTGGTTTTGGGGCGTGACAAACTTGGTATCAGAGCCTAAGGTTTTAAAAGTGTCCTAGGATGTCTAGGAGCCGTGTCTAGTAGAGCTCTTCTTATCGGTGTGTTGTCGACCACATCCATAATTAGGGGGCTGCATGGACATTTAGGAAAATAACCTTTATTGTTATTCTGTATCGTGCGATGTGGTGTAAGGTGAGGTTGTCTATCTCTAATTTGTGCATTGTTCCAATTTTTAGTAAACAACACCCAAGAAGAGAGCCCGACTCGGCCTAAAGTTCAATGCCACCCTAGGAGTGGTCGTAAATTCCTTATCTGATGGTGCGGATGAGAATGATTCCCCGACCCTGAATCTGCCTGACTCTTCCATCCCAGGCCAGGATACTCTTATTCCTGCTCCAGTGGAGGGTGCTAAAGTTCCTCCCGCTGATGTTCCTGATCTTTCCTCAGTCCCAGCTTCTGATCCCGGTATTTCTGATGGGGACCTCAGGGGAGCCATCCAGATGTTGACTCAGCTAGTGGCCTCCCAGGTCCAAAGATCAAGTGTTGCCCCTGTGTCCTCTAGTGAGTAAGGGGATTCTTCAGGTTCCAGGGTCAACCAGTTTCTGCTGTTAGCCCCTCCAGAGTTCATAGGCACCGACCCGGAGGCCGACCCTCAAGATTTTATAGATGAGATGTACAAGACTCATCAGGTTATGAAGGCTACAGAGATAGAGGGGGTTGAGTTAGCTTCCTATAGTTTGAGAGGAACAGCCTATTCGTGGTTTGAAATGTGGGAGGATTCTCGTGGGGAGGGGAGCCCTCCGGCCAAGTGGGATGAGTTTGTAGGTGCTTTCATGGATCATTTCTTGCCTGTCGAGACTATGGCAGCCCATGCTACAGAGTTTGAGGTTCTCAAGCAGGGCAACAGGAGTGTGTGGGAGTATCATATGGAGTTCATGCGCTTGTCCAAGTATGTTGTCCACATGATGCCGACTATGGAGGCCAGAGTTCGTCGGTTTGTTCAGGGCCTTGGTCCCTCGGTTATTAATGAAGCTGCTACAGCTGCTCTGCATTTAGATATGAACTATGGGAAGATTGTAGGATTTACCCAGGATATGGAGGCTCAGAAATTGAAGATAAGAATCGAGAGAGAGAGAGTAGTAGTAGAACCCGATCGGCAAGCAGCCATGTGGGTTCTTTTGAAGGAGGGAGACAAGTTCCTGGGAGAGGGTTATCAGGACCATCCCAGTCTCATGCTCAGTCATCAGCTAGTGCCCCGCCACCAGGCATCACCATCATCATTAGCAGAGAGGTCGTTTTGGGGCCAGTTCTGGCGATAGGAGGTTCCATTAGCCAGGCCGTTCGGGTGGGAGATTCCAGCAGTAGCAGAGGGGCCCATGCCCCAAGTGCGAGAGGTTTCATACCGGGCCCTGTTATCTGGATCGAGCAGTATGCTATGGTTGTGGGGTGAGGGGTCATATTCATAGAGGCTACCCTTCATCCAGCCAGGGTGCAGGATGGGGTGCCGCCTAGCCATCTAGTTCTTCAGCTGCTACATCTTCAGCACGCCCACCAGCCCGAGGCCCTTTAGCACCAACAGGGCATGGTGCAGCCAGGGGTGGTGCCCGAGGTCGGGGAGGGTTCTATGCTTTGAGTGGTCGCCAGAGTGAAGAGGCTTCTCCAGATGTTGTCATAGGTATTCCTACTATTCAAGCACATGATGTTTATGCACTTATTGATCCCCGATCTTCTTTGTCATATGTTACTCCATTTATTGCTTCAAGTTTTGGGATAGAACCCGAACAGCTTCATGAGCCGTTCTCCGTGTCGACTCCGGTTGGTGATTCTATTACAGTCGTGCGAGTCTATAGGAATTGTGTTGTCACGATGTGTGGTCGGGATACCACGGCCGATCTTATCGAGCTAGGAATGGTAGATTTTGATGTGATTATGGGGATGGATTGGCTCTACTCGTGCTTTGCTAAACTCGACTGCCGAGCCAGAATTATGAGGCTCGATTTTCCTAAGGAACCAGTTATTGAGAGAGTTAAAGGAGCAATTGAAGGATCTATTAGAAAAAGGGTTTCATTAGGCCTAGTGTGTCGCCTTGGGGCACACCGATTCTTTTTGTCAGAAAGAAGGATGGATCGCTTTGGATGTGTATTTATTATCAGCAGCCCAACAAGGTCACCATCAAAAACAAGTACACATTGCCTCGGATAGATGATTTGTTCGACCAATTGCAAGGTGCTAGGTTCTTCTCAAATATTGATTTACGGTCCGGGTATCATCAATTAAAGATCAGGGAGTAGGATATTCCTAAGACTGCCTTCAGGACTCGTTATGGGCACTTCGAATTCTTGGTAGTGTCTTTTGGGCTAACCAACACCCCAACAGCTTTTATGGATCTTATGAATCGGGTTTTCAAACTGTTTCTTGACTCCTTTGTGATCGTCTTCATTGATGACATCCTTGTTTATTCGCGGAGTCAGGAAGATCATGCTAATCACCTTAGGGCAGTTCTGCAGACTTTTCATCAGCACCAGCTGTATGCAAAGTTTCCAAAATGCGAGTTTTGGCTAGAATCAGTCACCTTTTTGGGCCATGTTGTTTCCAGGGAAGGGATTCAGGTTGATCCCCAAAAGATCGCAGCAGTAAAGGATTGTCCTAGACCGACGACCCCAACAGAGATTCACAGTTTCTTGGGTCTAGCTGGGTATTATCAAAGATTTGTGGAGGGATTCTCTACTCTTGCCTCCCCACTGACTAAGTTGACGCAGAAAGTAGTAAAGTTCCAGTGGTCCGTTCCTGTTGAGAAGAGTTTTCAAGAATTGAAATTAAGATTGACTTCGGCGCCAATATTGACCTTGCCAGAAGGTACAAAGGGGTTTATGGTGTACTGTGATGCTTCGAGGGTTGGTTTAGGGTGTGTGTTGATGAAGTGCGGGAAGGTTATATCGTATGCTTCAAGGCAACTCAAGAATCATGAGAAGAATTATCTGACGCATGATTTGGAGCTCGCAGCGGTTGTGTTTGCACTGAAAATCTGGCAGCATTATCTTTATGGGGTCCATGTGGACGTGCTCTCAGATCACAAGAGTCTTTAGTATTTGTTAAAAATAGAAGGAATTGAACTTAAGGCAGCGGAGATGGTTGGAATTTCTCAAAGATTATGATATGAATATTTTGTACCATCTAGGAAAGGAGAATGTGGTGGCTGAATCTCTTAGTCGGAAATCCATGGGTAGCTTGGCTCATTTGAAAGCAGGTCAGAGGCCTTTGGCTCGAGAGATTTCTCAGTCGGCCAGTCTGGGGGTCTGTCTTTCGGCCTCATATGAAGGGAATGTTGTGGTGCGCAATGGATCGGAGTCTTCACTTGTAACGGAAGTCAAGGAAAAGCAATTCATAGATCCAGCATTGGTACAGTTGAGAGAAGCAATCATGAATCACAAGACCTCGGCATTTTTGCTCGGCAATGATGACGGTGTTTTACGGTGCCAATGGAGACTATGTGTTCCGGATGTGGATGATCTTTGGGAAAGGTTAATGGCAGAGGCTCATAATTCTAGGTATTTCGTACACCCAGGTTCTACAAAAAAGTATCACGATCTCAAGGAGATTTATTGGTGGTATAGTATGACGAGGGGTGTGGCAGACTTTGTGGCTAGGTGTCCGAATTGTAAGCAAGTGAATGTTGAGCATCAGAGGCCTGGTGGGTTGGCACATCTTATAGAAATATCAACATGGAAATGGGAGATGATCAATATGGACTTTGTGGTGGGGTTACCCCGCACCACGCATAAGTTCGACTTAATTTGGGTGATAGTGGATCGGATCACGAAGTCACCGCATTTCTTGCCAGTAAGGTCCACAGTTACTGCAGAACAGTATGCTCAGTTATATATCAAAGAAATAGTCAAACTCCATGGCACTCCAGTATCTATTATTTCGGATCGAGGGGCACAATTCACAGCTAACTTTTGGAGGAAATTCCAGCAAGGTTTGGGTACGCAGGTAAATCTCAGCACAGCATTCCACCCACAGACTGATGGACAAGTAGATCGGACTATTCAAACGCTTGAAGATATGTTACGAGCTTGTGTTTTAAATTTCAAGGGTAATTGGGATGATCACTTGCCGCTTATAGAGTTCTCTTACAATAACAGCTTCCACGCTAGTATTCAGATGGCCCCATTTGAGGCATTGTATGGAAGAAGGTGTAGGTCTCTGATTGGATGGTTCGAAGTTGGTGAAGAAGAATTGCTAGGGCCGGATCTCGTGCAGCAGGATGGAAAAAGTAAGAGTCATTCAAGAGAGGATAAAAAATGCTCAAAGTCGCCAGAAATCCTATGCGGACGTTCGTCGTACGGATTTGGAGTTTCAAGTAGATGATTGGGTATTCTTGAAAGTATCCCTCATGAAGGGAGTCATGCGGTTTGGAAAGAAGGGGAAGTTGAGCCCAAAGTATGTCGGACCGTATAGGATCGCCCAGAGGATAGGACAGGTGGCGTATAGGTTGAAGTTTCCACGTGAGATGTCATTAGTGCACCCGGTGCTTCATGTGTCCATGCTGAAGAAGGTAGTTGGAGATCTATCTGCCATCGTACCGGTTGAGACTGTTGAAGTTAATGAAGAGTTGTCATATGAAGAAGTTCCCGTCGCTATTCTTGATAGGCAAGTTTGTAGGTTGAGAAACAAGGAGATTGCTTCAGTTAAAGTGTTATGGCGGAGTCAACAAGTCGAGGAAGCCACGTGGGAAGCGGAAAGTGAAATGAAAGAAAAATACCCTCATTTTTTTGAATAATTCAAGTAATAGTTTTGAAAGTTGTCAACTCTAAGCAATTACATTGGTGTTAAATTTTGTGCAAGAACACTCCATTCCCCTAATTACCCTACTATTGTGACTTCTCAAACTTTTTGCCATAAATGTATATGTTGTTGTGATTAGTTGAATTATGTGAAACTCATTGTAATGGCTAAATTATGTGTAATTCAATTGATAGTTAAATGATATGTAAGTTTGTGGTGTTAACTGAAATAGGTATAGCATGTTGAAGTAATTGAATTGCATGCGACTCGTTGAGGTAACCAAATATATGCGAGTTGATGGAGTGACTAGTAATGTGTGGAATTGGTTAAACATGTGTTTCGGGGGCTCTCTGTCAGGTGGATAGGCCTATTTATAGAGGAAACTCCGGCAAAATTTTCAGAAAATATCGGAGTTAGTGAAAATTGGGAGGGGGGCTGGTGTCATTGTGTTTTCTTACCCAAAGTGACTCCCTGAGTCCTCATTGGAGGACGAATGATCTTAAGTGGGGGAGGATGTAAAGACCCGTAAATTTTCTGGAATAAAAACAATGCCCGGGAAGGGTCCCGTGTTGTTAAAACTATAGAAATTCTTAAAACGGACCCTTTTTGAGTAAAAAGTATCCCGGGACTTAAAATATATAATTTTCCAGATTTGCGCAGGCCTACAGTCCACTATGCGATCGCAAATCAGGTATCCAGATCGCATAGTGGTCGCATACTTGGACCGTTTGCTTCTCTTTTTGGCACAGCTAAAGGCCATTTATGCGACAGGAATGCGGACCGCATAGCTGGAATACAATCGCATTCCTGACCATATTTCCTACTTCGGAGCTTCTAATTTCTAATTTTAAAACCCAAACCCCAGCTTTATAAAACACCCCTCCCCTTCATTTTTAACAACTATCTGATTAAAATAGGGAGAAGCGAGTGGGTTCTAGTGAGAGAAGTCCCCTCTTCCCCAAGTTGATCCTCCATCTCTACTCAGGCCTGGAACTAATCGAGTAGTCTTCATCTTCTTCACTGGCTGGGATCGGACTCCATGTTGTACACATGAATGACTTGATATTGTGATATGATTATGATTATTTTCCTCACTGTTTACATTTGAGATGGCTTAGCCGAGCAGGCAGAGATTGGACTCCGTGTGCTGTGCACAAGCCACGGTGTTAGCCTAGCCGATTCGGACAGAGATCGAACTCCGTGAGAACAAGCCACGGTGGTTATATGTGATGTGATTGAAATTCAGACCTCACGTAGGATGGCTTAGCTGATCGGGCAGAGACCGGACTCCGTGTGTCGACGACACGGTGGATCAGTAATAATAATAACAAGATGAACTTAAAAGTACATTAACCAAAAGATGGAAAAAACGGGATGAGGGATGTGGTAACTCTTGTTTGTGTTTTTCCTTGCCTCGGTGTATTGTTGTATGATGCCTCTATTTGCGTTGACTGCTGATATTTATCCTATTTAGAGTAGGTTTGTTTATACATGCTAGTGCTATTGAATGGTACTAACGTCCCTTTTTTCGGGGGCGCCACATCTTTTAAATGGATGTAGGTGGTTCTGTAGCAGGTAACGCTGATCGCCGTTAGTGGTCCCTTTCCCTCCATCTCTTCAGCAGTCTTGGTGAGCCTCACTTCCTCTTGGGGTTGTATGTAAATCATGTTGACTCATTTTGTTTATGTCATTCCGTTTGAGGTATAGTCGGGGCCTTGTTACCGCAAGTCTATGTATTCATCTTCGCACTCTTAGAGGCTCCGTAGACACTATGTGGGTTGTAAACATATTTTGGGTAGTTGTTGTACTTACTCGTAATCGTGGTCCTGTATCGGGAATATTGTACTTAGTATGTATTTTTTGGTAAGATCTAATGTTAAAAATGTTAAAAGAAGAAAGGGATTTATGTTGCAAACGCATGCTTGATTCTATTTTGTTGTTTCACTTATAAAATGTACATTATGAACACGGGGAAATGTGTTGGGTGGGAAAGGCAATTCAGGTCCGCCTGACCGGCTTCATCTGGTTGGGCGCCGGTCTCCTCCTTCAGTTTTGGGGCGTGAAAATGGAAGTAGAAAAAATGGATCATGGTCAAAATAGAGAGTTCAAACTCATGATGGAATGCCTACTTGAAGGAGGAAATGAAGAGCAAAAAAGTCTTGGAGGAGTACTTGGAAAACGGTCTCCAAAATGGCTTGACACTTGAAAAATCTTTCTTGGGAACTTGAACAAAACCAAGAAAAAGTCTCAATTGTTCAAAGTGAGAGGTTTATTCCCATGTTAGAGGCCATTCTTGAAAAAAGGAGAAGTAAAATTTGGTAGTCGAGGACTTATCAAGCGTTAAATCGGAGTGATAAGACCATCCACACCTTTGGAATATCAAATGAACCATTGGTTGAGACTCAAAATGCTTACCAAGTCAAGACTGTGGAAAGAGGTAATAAAAAGTCCTACTTCGGGGAAGATAGCAAGCTTCAGTTTGAGGAATAAAAAATTAAGCATATGCCAAACGACTCCATTGTGATAACTCAAAAGGTCATCTTATGAATTAAAACCCTATTTTGGGCTCATTAGCCTTAAAAAGGTTAATTTTTAATTACCTCGATTTGTGTGCACAGTCCGGGTGCGAAAACGGAAAGCTTTTATGTGAAAATAGATAAAATAATAAATTTTGAGAGTTAAATTTGATTTTAGTTGACTTTGGTCAACATATTGAGTAAACGAACTCGGATCTGTATTCCGACGATCTCGAGAGGTCCGCAGTAAAATATGGGACTTGGGCGTATGCCCGGAATGGAATTCCGAGGTCCCTAGCCTTAGAAATGAATTTTTGAAGAAAATAGTTTTTGTTGGATTATTAAGAAAATAAAGAAATGAACTAATGTGTGAAAGTATTGGTATCAGGCCCGTATTTTTGTTCCGGAGCCTGGTACAGGTTTGTTATGGCATTTAAGTCTTGTCTGTGAAATTTGGTGAGAATCGGAATTTATTTGACGTGATTCGGACGCCCGGTTGAGAAATTGTGAAAATGAAGTGTTCTTGAGGAAAATCATGAGTTTGAGGTTAAATTTGTAGTTTGTTATTTATTTTGATGATTTGATTGCACGAGCAAGTTCGTACGATATTTTTAGAGTTGCGTGCATGTTTGGTTTGGAGCCCCGAGGGATCGGGTGAGTTGTGGATAACCACGGAGTGATTAGAACTTAAGAAAACTCAGTGTGCATCTGGTGTTTTGCACAGGCCTCTGATCTTGCAAATGCGAGATCAGGCTTCGCAAATGCGAAGTCTGCCGGCCTGGGAAATGCGACTATATTGTCGCAAATGCGAAGAAGGCCTCGGAAGGCCAACCTCGCAAATGCGAACCTTTGGCCGAAATTTGCGAAGGCCCCAGATGTCGCAAATGCGACATATATGTCGCAAATGCGAAGGCAACGGGATTTCAAAGGGTTCGCAATTGCAAACCCCTGATTGCAATTGCGGTAACTGCAGCCTGTTAAGTCAGATTTTAGACGGGATTTTCACCCATTTTTCAATTCTCTCGATCCCTAAACCTCTATAGGCGATTTTCCAAAGACCCAAAACTTCTCCAAATCATTGGTAAGTGATCTCTAACTAATTCCTTTCAATCCTTAACAACTTTTTACAAGATTTCATCATAGAATCTAGAGTTTTCATGGTAAAAAAATTGGGATTTTTGGGTAGAACTTAGGAATTTCAAATTTTGGGAATTTAGACCTCGAATTGAGGTCGGATTCCAAAACCAAATGTAAATTGGGGCTCGGGGGAGAATGGGTAAACGGATTTTGGTCCGAACCTCGAGTTTAGACGAAGCGGGCCCGGGGTCAATTTTTGTCTTTTGATAGGAAAACCATGATTTTTCATTAAAATTAATGCCTTTAGCAATAATTATTGATATTGAACCAATTATGATTATATTCGAGCGGGTTAGAGGAAAATTCTAAAGGAAAGGTTGTGCTTGAGTAGTGAATTGCTTGTGAAATTGAGGTAAGTGTTTGGTTTAACCTTGGCTTGAGGGAATAGGAATTCCCAACTTAAATGCTATGTGAATTTGCATATGTGTGGTGTATAGGTGAGGTGAAGAGTATCTATTCACCACCAAACTATCTGTTGAACGTGATCCCTTCCTTGTTCCCAATTTATTTGATTCCTGGCTTAATGGTTTTTATGATTTTGATGCCTCCATGTCCACTTGTTTTCATCAACTTGTTGTTAAATACTGTTTCACATATTTGGAAGTGTTAGTTGATTCCTTGGCATCATTTTGGTATAAAAAGGGTTGATCTGGTTGACAGTGTTTTACGATACACACGGTTGGTTTCATTGTGAAATGATAATTGATGAAGTTCATGAATAGTACAACTTTCTGCTTACAATTGTTGAGACATAAATATTGTGAACGGTTTTTTCCTAAATTTGGAAATCTTTTTATAAATAAAGAGATGTGACTGTGTGGTGGGAGCGGGTTGCACGCCGCAACGAGGAGTAATAAGGGAGGACAGGTGGGATAGGGTTGCACGCCGCAACATGAGAAATAAGGGTGATAAATATAGGGAGGAGCAATAAGGGTGAATAGGTGGGAGCGGGTTGCGTGCCGCAACAAGGAGCAATAAGGAAGGATATTCATATTATAATAATTTTAAACATAAAGACTGGAATTCTCACTATTTTATTTAGGTCATTTCATATCCTGCACTTGCGGTTATTTTAAATTGAATCTTGGAGATATTCTTGAGGATTGGTTAGAGATCAGATCTGGAAAAGTTAACCGAATTGCTTTGTTTATTTGTTGCAAGTACTGTTTAAATGTTATTATTCCCTTCTTGCTTTATTATACATTGTATCCAGGTTATGTTATAAATTCCACGCCATAGCCTCGTCATTACTTTATCGAGGTTAGGCTCGTCACTTAACCGTACATCAGGTCAGTTGTACTGATACTGCACTCTGCACTTCTTGTGCAGATCCAGGTACCGGCCAGAGCTAGGTGAAAGTAGTAGTTGATATCATTCACACGGAGACACGAGGTAGATATACTGGCGTCCGCAGATTCCTGGAGTCTTCTCCTTATTAGTTGTTTACTATTTTATTTCATTCAAAACAGACATATGTTTTCTTTTAGCCAAATATTTGTAGTATTCTTTAGTAGTTCGTGAATTGTGACACCATACCCCAGGGTGGTTATATAGTTAGTGTTAGCTCGTGGTTCGCTTCATCTTATCGGATATTATTCATGATTGCATTTATTGAAAAGTATTAGATTTCCTTTTTATTTTAAATTATTCTATTGTGTTTAAGTAAACTTTTAAAATAAAATGTTAGTTAAGTTCTAACATTGGCTTGCCTAGCAAGTATGGTGTTAGGCGCCATCACGATCCCGAGGGTTGGGAATTTGGTCGTGACAAGTTGGTATCAGTGCACTAGGTTGCATAGGTCTCACAATTCATGAACAAGCTTAATAGAGTCTGAGGGATCGGTATGGAGAGGTCTGTACTTATCTCTTAGAGGCTATAAAGTTAGGAACAAACTCATCTTCTTTCTACTTTGTCGTGCGATTCTTGTTATCTCAAATACTGATTGAACTCTTATGTTCTCTCACAGATGGCGAGAACACATGCTTCTTCTTCTTCCGCTGACCAACAATCAGGTCCTCTAGCAGCAGCAACTCCTACAAGGGGTAGAGGCCGAGGCCATGACAGAGGCCGAGGCAGGGGCAGGACTCAGCCCATTGCTCAGGCATCAACCCTAGCTGTGGAGCCCCAGATAGAGATTGATGAGGGGGCTCCAACTCAGATCATTCCAGCGGGACCAGCTCAGGTCCCAGAGGGGTTATATCTACCCTGGTGCTTCAGGATGCTTTGGCCCAATTGGTGGGCCTTATGGAGGGTGTAGCCCAGAGTGGCGCACTCCCAGTGGCAGCAGCCGTATCTCAGGATGGATCGGGGTTCTAGACTCTTGCTACCCACACTCCTGATCAGACTACTCCACAGATTCAAACCCCAGCAGCCAATCCAGCTGGGGTAGTTCAGCCAGTCGATGCAGCACCGCTTGTTGATGGAGCAGCTATGTCCTCTGATGCTTTGTGGAGCCTGGACAGGTTTATCAAGCTCTTACTTGTTCATTTCAGTGGTGCTACTTCAGAGGATCCTCAGGAATATCTTGACAGCTGTCATGAGGATCTTCACAACATGGGTATTTTGGAGACCAATGGGGTCGACTTCACCACTTTTCAGATGACTGGTTCTGCCAAGAAATGGTGGAGGGATTGTTTGTTGACTAGACCAGCCGGATCACCTGCTCTAACTTAGGATCAATTTTCACATATCTTTTTGGAGAAGTTTCTTCATATCACTACTAGAGAGGAGTGTGGACGCCAGTTTGAACGTCTTCAGTAGGGCAACATGACTGTCACCCAGTATGAGACTTGATTTGTAGATTTGGCTCGGCATGCTATTATTTTGGTGCCTACAGAGAGAGAAAGGGTCAGTCAATCAGATTGCATATGTCTAAATACATGGAGCGAGATTTCCTTTCAGGATGCGGCCAATGTGGCCAGGAGAGTTGAGATGGTTCTTGGACTGGGAGGTCAGGGTTTGGACAAGAGACCTCGCCATTCCGGTAGATTTAGCGGTGCCTCGTATGGAGGCGGGGATACTCAGGGTAGAGGCCATTCTTCCAGGCCATTTCAGTCAACGCTTCAGATGTCCCATGGTGCCTCAGGTGGTCGTGGCTCTTACTTGCCTTATTCTGATCAGCCAGCCCCTAACAGAGAACCTCCTCTTCAAAGTTATTATCGTGGTCAGTCGGCTCATCAGGGTCAGCCTCAGTATCAGGATGGGTGCTATAAGTGTGGTGAGTACGGGAATATTCGGAGAACTTGTCTGAGAATTTTGGGTAATCAGCCTCAGGATCAGAATTCTCGCGCTATAGTTCCGGCACCAGCTGCAGCACCACCTCCCCAGCCAGCCAAGGGTAGGGGTCAGGTAGTCATAGATAGAGTTCCTAATGTTAGAGGTGGAGACCAGCCTGCTAGAGGTGGAGGCCAGCCCACTAGAGATAGAGGTCCACCTGTCAGAGGTCGTCCTAGAGACACAGTTCAAGGTGATGGGTCCAGCCCCGATTGTATGCATTTCCGACCAGACCCGAGGCGGAGTCATCTGATGCTGTTATCATAGGTACCATTTCAGTTTGCAATAAAGATGCTTCAGTTTTGTTTGATTCGGGGTCTACTTATTCTGATGTATCATCCTATTTTGCCTCATATTTGGTTGTGCCCCACGATACTTTAAATGTCCCTATTTATGTGTATACGTCGGTGGGGGATGCTATTGTTGTAAATCATGTGTATCGTTCGTGTGTGGTCGTTATTGAGGGTCTTGAAACTAGTGTAGACCTTTTTCTTCTTGACATAGTCGATTATGATGTCATATTGGGCATAGATTGGGTTTCACCTTATTATGCCATCTTAGACTGTCATGCCAAGACAGTTACTTTAGGTTTGCCACGGTTGCCTCGATTAGAGTGGAAAGGGACTCCTGGTCATTCTCCCAGCAGAGTGATTTCTTATACCAAGGCTCGTCGCATGGTTGAGAAGGGGTGTTTGGCTTATTGGCTCATATTCGTGATTCTAATGCCGAGGTTTCTTCGATAGAATCGGTACCTATTGTTCTTGAGTTTCCCTAGGTGCTTCTGGCAGACCTGTCGAGGATGCCACTCGACAGGGATATTGATTTTTGCATTGATGTGGCTTCGGGAACTCAGCACATTTCTATCCCTCCATACCGGATGGCCCCACCAGAGTTGAAAGAATTGAAAGAGCAGTTGCAAGACTTGCTTGATAAGGGTTTTATTAAACCTAGTGTCTCACCCTGGGGTGCACCAGTTCTGTTCGTAAAGAAGAAGGATGGATCTATGAGGATGTGTATAGATTACCAGCAGTTGAATAAAGTTACTATCAAGAATAAGTATTTGTTGTCGAGGATTGATGATTTGTTGGATCAGCTTCATGGTGCCAAGGTGTTTTCAAAAATTGATCTGAGATCGGGCTGCCATCAGTTGAATATTAGAGCACCCGATGTCCCTAAGACAACATTTCGGACGAGATATGGGCACTATGAATTTCTGGTGATGTCTTTTGGCTTGACTAATGCCGCAGCAGCATTTATGGACTTGATGAATCGGGTTTTCAAGCCTTACCTAGATTCCTTCATAATCCTGTTTATTGACGATATTCTAATATACTCCCGCAGTCAGGAGGAGCATGAGCAGCACCTCCAGATAGCGCTCCAGACTTTTAGGGATATTCAGTTGTATGAAAAAAATTTAAAGTGCGAGTTCTGGTTGGATTCAGTAGATTTTTTAGGTCACATCGAACCAGCAGAGGGTATTCAGGTAGATCCTAAGAAGATAGAGGTAGTCAAGAACTGGCCTAGACCCATTTCATCCACGAAAATCGGGATTTTCTTGGGTTTGGCAGGTTACTTTCGTCGGTTTATGGAAGTGGTTTCATCTATAGCAGCCCCAACAAATAAATTGACCCAAAAAGGTGCCCCATTCAAATGGTCGGACGAGTGTGAGGCGAGCATTCAGAAGCTCAAGACAGCCTTGACTTCAGCACCGGTGTTGGTGTTACCATCAGGTTCAGGATCTTTCACGGTATATTGTGATGCTTCCCGTGTTAGGCTTGGGGCGGTATTGATAAAGGAGGGAAGGGTGATTGCATGTGCGTCTCGGCAGTTGAAAGTTCATGAGAAAATTATCTTGTCCATGACTTAGAGTTGACAGCCATTATTCACGCATTGAAAATATGGAAGCATTATCTTTATGGTGTGTCGTGTGAGGTTTACACGGATCATCGCAGTCTTTAGTACTTGTTCAAGCAAAAGGATCTTAATTTGAAACAGAGGAGATGGTTAGAGTTATTGAAAGATTATGACGTCACTATATTGTATCATTCGGGGAAGGCCAATGTGGTGGCCGATGCATTGAGTAGGAAGACAGTAAGTATGGGCAGCCTTGCATTCATTCCAGTCGGTGAGAGACCATTAGCTTCAGACATTCAGACTTTGGCTAATCAGTTCGTGAGGTTAGATATTTCGTCCAGCCGTGTTTTAGCTTGTACAGTCACTCGATCTTCTTTATTTTAGCGTATAAGAGATCGGCAGGATGATACCCGCACTTGATGGTCCTTAAAGACACAGTTCGTCACGGTGGTTCCAAGAAAGTTACAGTTGGAGATGATGGCGTTTTGAGGATGCAGGGTCGAGTGTGTGTGCCTAATGTTGACGGACTTCGTGAGTTGATCCTTGAGGAGGCTCATAGTTCTAAGTATTCTATTCACCCAGGTGCTGCCAAGATGTACCAGGACTTGCGGCAGAATTATTGGTGGTGAAGGATGAAGAAGTATATTGTTGCTTATGTGGCTCGTTTCTTGAATTGTCAATAGGTGAAGTATGAGCATCAGAGACCCGGTGGTTTGCTACAACAGATAGATATTCCTAAGTGGAAGTGGGAGCGTATCACTATGGACTTCGTTGTTGGACTCCCACGAACTCAGAGGATGTTCGACGTCGTTTGGGTTATTGTGGATAGGCTAACTAAATCATCACATTTCATTATAGTGGGAAATACTTATACCTTTGAGTGGTTGGCAGAGATATATATTCGAGAGATTGTTTGCCTTCACGGCTTGCCCGTGTCTATCATTTTTGATCGAGGTACGCAGTTTAGCTCGCACTTTTGTAGGGCAGTTCAGCATGAGTTGGGTACACGAGTTAAGTTGAGCACAACGTTTCATCCTCAGATGGACGGGCAGTCCGAGCGTACTATTCAGATTTTGGAAGATATGCTCCGCGCCTGTGTTATTGATTTTGGAGGTTCTTGGGATCAGTTCTTGCCATTAGCGGAGTTGAGCCCTTAGTAAATCGAGCCATTTGAGATTCTCGATAGAGTGGGGGGAGGTATCTTATAGACTTGTCTTGCCTCCAGGGTTATACTCAGTTCATCCGGTATCCCATGTGTCTATGCTCCGGAAATATCATGGTGACCCGTCCCATATGTTAGATTTCAGCTCTGTCCAATTGGAAAAAGATTTGACCTATGAGGAGGATCCAGTAGCTATTTTAGACCGATAGGTTCGTCAGTTGAGATCAAAGGGTTACCTTTCAGTTCGAGTGCAATGGAGAGGTCAGCCTGTTGAGGCAGATACTTAGGGGTCCGAGTCAGACATGCAGAGTAGATATCCCCACCTGTTTGCCAGTTCAGGTAATTTTCTATGTCCGTTCGAGGAGGAACGAGTGTCTTAGAGGTGGAGATTGTGATAACCCAAAGGGTCATCTTATAAATTAAAACCCTATTTCGGGCTCATTAGCCTTAAAAAGGTTAATTTTTAATTACCTCCATTTGCGTGCACAGTCCAGGTGCGAAAACGGAAAGCTTTTATGTGAAAATAGATAAAATAATAAATTCTGAGAGTTAAATTTGATTTTAGTTGACTTTGGTAAACATTTTGAGTAAATGGACCCGGATAGGTATTCTGACGATCCCGAGAGGTCCGCAGTAAAATATAGGACTTGGGGGTATGCCCAGAATGGAATTTTGAGGTCCCTAACCTTAGAAATCAATTTTTGAAGAAAATTATTAAGGAAATAAAGAAATAAAATAATGTGTCAAATCGTTGGTATCGGGCCCGTATTTTGGTTTCGGAGCGCGGTACAAGTTTGTTATGGCATTTAAGTCCTATCTATGAAATTGGTGAGAATCGAAATTTATTTGACGTGATTCGGACGTCCGGTTGAGAAATTGTGAAAATGAAGTGTTCTTGAGGAAAATCATGAGTTTGAGGTTAAATTCATAGTTTTTAATGTTATTTTGATGTATTTGATCGCACAAGAAAGTTCGTATGATGTTTTAGAGTTGCGTGCATGTTTGGTTGGAGCCCCGAGGGCTCGGGTGAGTTTTTAATAGGCCATGGAGTGATTAGAACTTAAGAAAACTCAGTTGTGCATCTGGTGTTTTGCACAGGCCATGCGAGATCAGGCTTCGCAAATGCGAAGTCTGCCGGCCTGGGAAATGCGACTTTATTGTCGCAAATGCGAAGAAGGCCTGGGATGGCCAACCTCGCAAATGCAAACCTTTGGCCGGAATTTGCGAAGGCCCCAGATGTCGCAAATGCGACATATATGTCGCAAATGCGAAGGCAGCAGGATTTTAAAGGGTTCGCAATTGCAAACCCCTGATCGCAATTGTGGTAACTGCAGCCTGTTAAGTCAGACTTTAGGCGGGATTTTCATCAATTTTTCAATTCTCTTGAACCCTAAACCTCCATAGGACATTTTCGAAAGACCCAAACTTCTCCAAATCGTTGGTAAGTGATCTCTAACTAATTCCTTTCAATGCTTAAACTCTTTTTACAAGATTTCATCATAGATAATAGAGTTTTCATGGTAAAAAAATTGGGATTTTTGGGTAGAACTTAGGAATTTCAAAATTGGGAATTTAGACCTCGAGTTGAGGTCTGATTCCAAAACCAAATGTATATCTAGGCTCGGGGGAGAATGGTCAAACGGGTTTTGGTCCGAACCTCGAGTTTAGATCAAGCGGGCCCGGGGTCGATTTTTGTCTTTTGATAGGAAAACCATGATTTTTCATTAAAGTTAATGCCTTTAGCAATAATTAATGACATTCAACCAATTGTGATTTGATTCGAGCGGGTTAGAGGCAAATTCTAAACGAAAAGTTGTGCTTGAGCAGTGAATTGCTTGTGAAATTGAGGTAAGTGTTTGGTTTAACCTTGGTTTGAGGGAATAGGAATCCCCAACCTAAATGTTATTTAAATTTGCATGTGTTTGGTGTATAGGTGAGGTGACGAGTATCTATGCACCTCCAAACTATCTGTTGAACAAGATCCTTCCCTGTTCCCAATTTGTTTGATTCCTAGCTTAATGGTGTTCATGATTTTGATGCCTCCATGTCCACTTGTTTTCGTCAAATTATTGTTAAATATTATTTCACGTATTTGGAAGTGTTAGTTGATCCCTTGGCATCATTATGGTATAAAAAGGGTTGGGCTGGTTGACAGTGTTTTGCGATACACGCGGTTGGTTTCATTATGAAATGATAATTGATGAAGTTCATGAATAGTACAAATTTATGCTTACAATTGTTGAGACATAAATATTGTGGAAGGCTTTGGCCTAAATTGTGATATCTTTTTATAAATAAAGAGATGTGACTATCTGGTGGGAGCGGGTTGCATGCTGCAACGAGGAGTAATAAAGGAGTACAGGTGAGATCGGGTTGCACGCTGCAACAGGAGAAATAAAGGTGATAAATATAGGGAGGAGCAATAAGGGTGGATAGGTGGGAGGGGGTTGTGCGCCCCAACAAGGAGCAATAAGGGAGGATATTTATATTTTACTGACTTTAAACATAAGGACTGGAATACTCACTATTTTATTATGGTCATTTCATATCCTGCACTTACGATTATTTTAAATTGAAACTTGGAGATTTTCGTGAGGATTGGTTAGAGATGAGATATGGAAAAGTTAACCGAGTTGCTTTGTTTATTTGTTGCAAGTACTGTTTTTTATTATTATTCCCTTCTTGCGTTATTATACATTGTATCCAGGTTATGTTATAAATTCCCCACCGCAACAACGTCACTACTTTGTCGAGGTTAGGCTCGGCACTTACCAGTACATGGGGTCGGTTGTACTAATACTGCACTCTACACTTCTTGTGCAGATCCAGGTACCGGCCAGATCTAGGTGAAAGTAGTAGCTGATATCATTCACACGGAGACACGAGGTAGATCTACTGACGTCCGCAGACTCCTGGAGTCTTCTCCTTATTAGTTGTTTATTGTTTTATTTCATTCAAAACAAACATATGTTTTATTTTAGCCAAATATTTGTAGTATTATTTAGTAGTTCGTGAATTGTGACACCAGATCCCGGGGTGGTTATATAGTTAGTGTTAGCTTGTGGTTCGTGTCATCTAATCGAATATTATTCCTGATTACATCTATTGGAATGTATTAGATTTCCTTTTTATTTTAAATTGTTCTATGTGTTTAAGTAAATTTTTAAAAGAAAAGGTTAGTAAAGTTCTAACATTGGCTTGCCTAGCAAGTATGGTGTTAGGCGCCACCACGATCCCGAGGGTTGGGAATTTGGGTCGTGACAAGTTGGTATCACAGAACTAGGTTGCATAGGTCACAATTCACGAACAAGCTTAATAGATTCTGAGGGATCAGTACGGAGACGTCTGTACTTATCTCTCAGAGGCTATAAAGTTAGGAACAAACTCATTTTCTTTCTACTCTATTGTGCGATTCTTGTTATCTCAAATACTGATTGAACTCTTATGTTCTCTCACAGATGGCGAGAACATGTGTTTCTTTTTCCACTGACCAACAATCAGGTCCTCCAATAGCAACAACTCCTTCAAGGGGCAGAGGCCGAGGCAGGGGTAGGACTCAGCCCATTGCTCAGGCAGCAGCCCCAGCTGTGGAGCCCCAGATAGAGATTGATGAGGGGGCTCCAGCTCAGACGTTCCAGTGGGACCAGCTCAGGTCCCAGAGGGGTTTATTGCTACCCCGGTGCTTCGGGATGCTTTGGTCTGATTGGTTAAACTTATGGAGGGTGTAGCCCAGACTGGCGCACTCCCAGTGGCAGTAGCCGTATCTCACGCTGGAGCGGGGATCCAGACTTCTGCTGCCCACACTCCTGATTAGACTACTCCACAGATTCAGACCCCAGCAGCCAATCCAGTTGGGTAGTTCAGCATGTCGATACAACACCACTTGTTGATGGAGCAGATATGTCCTCCGATGCTTTGTTGAGACTGGACGGGTTTATCAAGATTTTCCCTATTCATTTCAGTGGTGCTATTTCAGAGGATCCTCAGGAATATCTTGATAGTTGTCATGAGGTTCTTCAAAACATGGGTATTTTGGAGACCGATGGGGTCGACTTTGCTTCTTTTCAGATGACTGGTTCCGCCAAGAAATGGTGGAGGGATAATTTGTTGACTAGACCAGCCGGATCACCTGCTCTGACTTGGGATCAATTTTCATACCTCTTTTTGGAGAATTTTCTTCCTATCACTACTAGTGGGGAGCGCCGCCTCCAGTTTAAGCGTCTTCAGCAAGGAAGCATGACTGTCACCAAGTATGAGACTCGATTTGTTGATTTGGCTCGGCATGATATTCTTTTGTTGCCTATAGAGAGAGAAAGGGTCAGAAGATTTATTGAGGGCCTTGCTCAGCCGATCAGATTGCAGATGGCTAAGGAGACAGGGAGCGAGATTTCCTTTCAAGATGCAACCAATGTGTCCAGGAGAGTTGAGATAGTTCTTGTACTGGGAGGTCAGGGTTCGGACAAGAGACCTCACCATTCCGGTAAATTCAGCGGTGCCTCGTATGGAGGCGGAGATACTCAGGGTAGAGGCCATTCTTCCAGGCCATTTCAGTCAGCACTTCAGACGTCCCATGGTGACTTAGGTGGTTGTGGCTCTTACTTGCCTTATTTTGATCAGCCAGCCCCTATTAGAGCACCTCCTCTTCAGAGTTATTATCGTGGCCAGACGGCTCATCAGGGTCAGCCTCAGTATTAGGATGGGTGGTATAAGTGTGGTGAGTACGGGCATATTCGGAGAACTTGTCCGAGATTTTTGGGTAATCAGCCTCGGGATCAAAATTCTTGTGTTATAGTTCCGGCACCAGCTGCAACACCACTTGCCCAGCCAGCCAGGGGTAGGGTTAAGTAGTCAGAGGTAGAGGTCAGAATGTTACAGGTGGAGGCCAGCCTGCTAGAGGTGGAGGTCCACCTTTCAGAGGTCGTCCCAGAGACACGATTTAGGGTGATGGGGCCCCGCCCCGATTGTATGCATTTCCGGCCAGACCCGAGGTGGAGTCCTCTGATTCTGTTATCACAGGTACCATTTCAGTTTGCAATAAAGATGTTTCAGTTTTTTTTATCCAGGGTCTAGTTATTCTTACGTATCATCCTATTTTGCCTCGAATTTGGTTGTTCCCCACGATTCTTTGAGTGTCCCTATTTATGTGTATACGCTAGTGGGGGATGCTATTATTGTAGATCGTGTGTATCGTTCGTGTGTGGTCATTATTGAGGGTCTTGAAACTAGTGTAGACCTTTTGCTTCTTGACATAGTTGATTTCGATGTCATATTGGGCATCGATTGGTTGTCACCTTATTATGCATCTTGAACTGTCATGCCAAGACAGTTACTTTAGATTTGCCAGGGTTGCCTCAATTGGAGTGGAAAGGGACTCCTGGTCATTCTCCCAGCAGAGTGATTTCTTATACCAAGGCTCGTCGCTTGGTTGAGAAGGGGTGTTTGGCTTATTTGGCTCATATTCATGATTATAATACTGAGGTTTTTTCGATAGATTCAGTGCCTATTGTTTGTGAGTTTCTCGAGGTGCTTCCGGCAGACCTGTATTGACGATATTCTAATATACTCCCGCAGTCAGGAGGAGCATGAGCAGCACCTTCAGATAGCGCTCCAGACTTTGAGGGATAATCAATTGTATGCAAAATTTTAAAAGTGTGAGTTCTGGTTGGATTCGGTAGCTTTCTTGGGTCACATCGTATCAGCAAAGGGTATTCAGGTAGATCCTCAGAAGATAGAGGCAGTCAAGAACTGGCCTTGACCCACTTCAGCCACGGAAATCAGGAGCTTCTTGGGTTTGGCAGGTTACTATCATCGGTTTGTGGAAGGGTTTTCATCTATAGCAGCCCCAATGACTAAATTAACCCAAAAAGGTGCCCTATTCAAATGGTTGGACGAGTGTGAGGTGAGCATTCAGAAGCTCAAGACAGCCTTGACTTCATCACCGTTGTTGGTGTTACCATCAAGTTCAGGATCTTTCACGGTATATTGTGATGATTCACGTGTTGGGCTTGGAGCCGTATTGATTCAGGAGGGAAGGGTTATTGCATATGCGTCTCGGCAGTTGAACGTTCATGAGAATAATTATCATGTCCATGACTTAGAGTTGGCAACCATTGTTCACACATTGAAAATATGGAGGCATTATCTTTATAGTGTGTTGTGTTAGGTTTACACGGATCATCCCAATCTCCAGTACTTGTTCAAGCAAAAGGATCTTAATTTGAGATAGAGGAGATGGTTAGAGTTATTGAAAGATTATGACTGTCACAATATTGTATCATCCGGGGAAGGCCAGTGTGGTGGCCGATGCATTGAGTAGGAAGACAGTAAGTATGGGCAGCCTTGCATTCATTCCAGTCGGTGAGAGATTGTGCTTCAGACATTCAGACTTTGGCTAGTCAGTTCGTGAGGTTAGATATTTCGCCCAGTCGTGTTTTAGATTGTACAATCGCTCGATCTTCTTTATTTGAGCGTATCAGAGACCGGTAGGATAATGACCCGCACTTGATGGTCCTTAGGGACACAATTCGGCACGGTGGTGCCAAGCAAGTTACAGTTAGAGATGACGGTGTTTTGAGGATGCAGGGTCGAGTGTGTGTGCCTAATATTGACGGGCTTCGTGAGTTGATCCTTGAGGAGACTCACAGTTCTAAGTATTTTATTCACCCAGGTGCTGCCAAGATGTACCAGAACTTGCGGCAACATTATTGGTGGCGACGGATAAAGAAGGATATTGTTGCTTATGTGGCTCGTTGCTTGAATTGTCAACAGGTGAAGTGTGAGCATCATAGACCCGGTGGTTTGCATCAGTAGATAGAGATTCTTAAGTGGAAGTGGGATCGTATCACTATGGACTTCGTTCTAGGACTCCTACGGACTCAGAGGAAGTTCGACGCTGTTTGGGTTATTGTGGATAGGCTGACTAAATCATCATATTTCATTCTGGTGGCAAATACTTTTACCTCGGAGCGGTTGGCAGAGATATATATTCTAGAGATTGTTTGCCTTCACGGTGTGCCCGTTTCTATTATTTATGATCGAGGTACGCAGTTTACCTTGCACTTTTGGAGGGCAGTTCAGCGTGAGTTGGGTACACGAGTTGAGTTGAGCACATCATTTCATCCTTAGACGGACAGGCAGTCCGAGCATACTATTTAGATCTTGGAAGATATGCTTCGTGCTTCTATTATTGATTTTGGAGGTTCTTTGTATCAGTTCTTTATGTTAGCAGAGCTTTCCTACAACAATAGCTATCAGTCCAACATTCAGATAGCTCTCTATGAGGCATTATATGATAGACGTTGCAGATAGCTAGTTGGATGGTTTGAGCCAGAAGAGGCTCAGTTATTGGGTACAAACTTAGTTCAATAGACCTTAGATAAGGTCAAGGTTATACAGGATCGACTTCGTGCAGCTCAGTCTAGGCAAAATGATTTATGCCGACCGTAAGGTTCGTGATGTAGCATTCACGGTCAGATAAAGGGTATTAATTCAGGTTTCGCCCATGAAGGGTGTTACGCGGTTTAGGAAGAAGGGCAAGTTGAGCCCTAGGTAAATCGGTCCATTAGAGATTCTCGATAGAGTAGGGGAGGTAGCTTATAGACTTGAGTTGCCTCCAGGGTTATCCTCAGTTCATCTGGTATTCCATGTGTCTATGCTCTGAAAATATCATGGTGACCCGTCCCACGTGTTAGATTTTAGCTCTGTCCAATTGGACAAAGATTTGACCTATGAGGAGGAGCCAGTAGCCATTTTAGCTTGTTGAGGCAGCTACTTGGGAGTCCGAGTCGGACATGCATAGTAGATATTCCCACCTGTTTTCCAGTTCAGGTAATTTTCTATGTCCATTCGAGGAGGAACAAGTGTTTTAGAGGTGGAGTCCGGGCGCGTAATCGGGAAGCTTTTATGTGAAAATATATGAAATAATAAATTTTGAGAGTTAAATTTGATTTTAGTATACTTTGGTCAACATTTGAGTAAACGGACCCGGATCTGTATTCCGATCTCGGGAGGTCTGCAGTTAAATATGGGACTTGGGCATATGCCCAAAATGGAATTCCGAGGTCCCTAGCCTTAGAAAATCAATTTTTGAAGAAAATTATTTTTGCTGGATTATTAAGGAAATAAAGAAATGAACTAATGTATGAAATCATTGGTATCAGGCCCGTATTTTGGTTTCGGAGCCTGGTATAGGTTTGTTATGGCATTTAAGTCATATCTGTGAAATTTGGTGAGAAACGGAATTTATTTGACGTGATTCGGACGCCCGGTTGAGAAATTGTGAAAATGAAGTGTTCTTGAGGAAAATCATGAGTTTGAGGTTAAATTCGTAGTTTTTTTATGTTATTTTGATGATTTGATCGCACAAGAAAGTTCGTATGATGCTTTTAGAGTTGTGTGCATGTTTGGTTTGGAGCCCCGAGGGCTCGGGTGAGTTTTTGATAGGCCACAGAGTGATTAGAACTTAAGAAAACTCAGTTGTGCATCTGGTGTTTTGCACAGGCCTCTGATCTCGCAAATGCGAGATAAGGCTTCACAAATGCAAAGTCTGTCGACCTGGGAAATGCGACTATATTCAATGCGAAGAAGGCCTGGGAAGGCCAACCTCGTAAATGCGGGTTGCGCGCCACAACAAGTAGAAATAAGGGAGGATATTCATATTTTACTGATTTTAAACATAAAGATTGGAATACTCACTATTTTATTGTGGTCATTTCATATCCTGCTTTGGACCGATTGGTGGGCCTTATGGAGGGTGTAGCCCAGACTGGCACACTCCTAGTGGCAGTAGCCATATCTCAGGCTGGAGCGGGGGTCCAGACTCCTGCTAGCCACACTCCTGATCAGACTACTCCACATATTCAGACCCCAGCATCAATTCCAGCTGGGTAGTTCAGCCAGTCGATGCAGCACTGCTTGTCGATGAGACTGGACGGGTTTATCAAGGTTTTCCCGGTTCATTCCAGTGGTGCTACTTCAGAGGATCCTCAGGAATATCTTGACAGTTGTCATGTGTTCTTCAGAACATGGATATTTTGGAGACCAATAGGGTCGACTTTGCCACTTTTCAGATGACTGGTTCCGCCAAAAAATGGTGGAGGATTATTTGTTGACTAGACCAGCCGGATCACCTGCTCTGACTTGGGATCAATTTTCACATCTCTTTTTGGAGAAGTTTCTTCCTATCACTACTAGAGAGGAGTGCCACCGCCACTTTGAGCGTCTTCAGCAAGGCAGCATGACTATCACCTAGTATGAGACTCGATTTGTGGATTTGGCTAGACATGTTATTCTGGTGTTGCCTACAGAGAGAGAAAGGGCTAGGAGATTTATTGAGGGCATTGCTCAGCCTATCAGATTGCAGATGGCTAAGGAGACATGGAGCGAGATTTCCTTTCAGGATGCGGCCAATGTGTCCAGGAGAGTTGAGATGGTTCTTGGACTGGGAGGTCAGGGTTCGGACAAGAGACCTCGCCATTCCGGTAGATTCAGCGGTGCCTCGTATGGAGGCGGGGATACTCAGGGTAGAGTCCATTCTTCCAGGCCATTTCAGTCAACACTTTAGACGTCCCATGGTGCCTCAGGTGGTCGTGGATCTTACTTGCCTTATTCTAATCAGCCAGCCCCTATCAGAGCACCTCCTCTTCAGAGTTATTATCGTGGTTAGTCGGCTCATCAGGGTCAGGCTCAGTATCAGGATGGGTGCTATAAATGTGGTGAGTACGGACATATTCGGAGAACTTGTTCGAGAATTTTGGGTAATCAGCCTCAGGATCAGAATTCTCGCACTATAGTTCTGGCACCAGCTGCAGCACCACCTGCCAGCCAGGGGTATGGGTCAAGTAGTCATAGGTAGAGGTCATAATGTTAGAGGTGGAGGCCAGCCTGCTAGAGGTGGAGGCCAGCCCACTAGAGGTGGAGGTCCACTAGAGGCAACTACTTAGGAATCCGAGTCGGACATGCAGAGTAGATATCCCCACATGTTTGCCAGTTTAGGTAATTTTCTATGTCTGTTCGAGGACGAACGATTGTTTTAGAGGTGGAGATTGTGATGACCCAAAGGGTCATCTTATGAATTAAAACCCTATTTCGGGCTCATTAGCCTTAAAAAGGTTAATTTTTAATTACCTCAATTTGCGTGCGCAGTCCGAGCGCGAAACCAGAAAGCTTTTATGTGAAAATATATGCAATAATAAATTTTGAGAGTTAAATTTGATTTTAGTTGACTTTGGTCAACATTTTGAGTAAACAGACCCGGATCCGTATTTCGATGATTCTGGGAGGTCCTTAGTAAAATATGGGACTTGGGCGTATGCCCAGAATGGAATTCCGAGGTCCCTAGCCTTAGAAATTAATTTTTGAAGAAAATTGTTTTTACTGGATTATTAAGAAAATAAAGAAATGAACTAATGTGTGAAATCGTTGGTATCAAGCCCCCCTTTTGGTTCCGGAGCCCGGTACAGGTTTTTTATGGCATTTAAGTCCTATCTGTGAAATTTGGTGAGAATCGAAATTTATTTTATGTGATTCGGACGTCCGGTTGAGAAATTGTGAAAATGAAAATGTTCTTGAGGAAAATCATGAGTTTGAGGTTAAATTTGTAGTTTTTGATGTCATTTTGATGATTTGATCGCACGAGCAAGTTCGTATGATGGTTTTAGGCTTGCATGCATGTTTGGTTTGGATCCCCAAGGGTTCGGGTGAGTACAGTTAGGACACTGAGTGATTAGAATTTAAGAAAACTCAGCTATACATCTGGTGTTTTGCATAGGCCTCTGATCTCGCAAATGCGAGATCAGGCTTCACCCGAAGTCTGCCGGCCTGGGAAATACGACTATATTATCGCAAATGCGAAGAAGGCTTAGGAAGGCCAACCTCGCAAATGCGAACCTTTGGCTGGAATTTGCGAAGGCCCCAGATGTTGCAAATGTAAAGGCATCAAGATTTCAAAGGGTTCACAATTGTGAACCTCTGATCGCAATCGCGGTAACTGCAGCCTGTTAAGTCATATTTTAGACGGGATTTTCAACCATTTTTCAATTCTCTCGAATCCTAAACCTCCATAGGAGATTTTTCAAAGACCCAAACTTCTCCAAATCATTGGTAAATGATCTCTAACTTATTCCTTTCCATCCTTAACAACTTTTTACAATATTTCATCATAGAATCTTGAGTTTTCATGATAAAAAAATTGGGATTTTTGGGTAGAACTTAGGAATTTCAAAATTTGGGAATTTTGACCTCGAACTGAGGTCGGATTCCAAAACCAAATGTATATCGGGGATCGGAGGAGAATGAGTAAATGGGTTTTGGTCCGAACCTCGAGTCTAAACCAAGCGGGCCCGGGGTCGATTTTTGTCTTTTGATAGAAAACCATGATTTTTCATTAACGTTAATGCATTTAGAAATAATTAATGATATTGAAACAATTATGATTAGATTCAAGGGGGTTTGAGGCAAATTCTAAAGGAAAAGTTGTGCTTGAGCAGTGAATTGCTTGTGAAATTGAGGTAAGTGTTTGGTTTAACCTTGACTTGAGGGAATAGGAATCCCCAACTTAAATGCTATGTGAATTTGCATGTGTGTGGTGTATAGGTGAGGTGACTAGTATCTATGCACCACCAAACTATCTATTGAACATGATCCTTTCCCTATTCCCAATTTGTTTGATTCCTGGCTTAATGGTATTCATGATTTTGATGCCTTCGTGTCCACTTGTTTTCGTCAACTTGTCGTTAAATATTGTTTTACGTATTTGGAAGTGTTAGTTGATCCCTTGGAATCATTATGCTATAAAAAGGGTTGAGCTAGTTGACAGTGTTTTATGATACACCACGGTTGGTTTCATTGTGAAATGATAATTGATGAAGTTCATGAATAGTACAACTTTCTGCTTACAATTGTCGAGACATAAATATTGTGAAATGCTTTGGCCTAAATTGTGAAATATTTTTATAAATAAAGAGATGTGATTTTCTAGTGGGAGCGGGTTGCACGCCGCAACGAGGAGTATTAAGGGAGGACATGTGGGATCGGGTTGCACGCCGCAACAGGAGAAATAAGGGTGATAAATATAGGGAGGAGCAATAAGGGTGGATAGGTGGGAGCGGGTTGCGCGCCGCAACAAGGAGCAATAAGGGAGGATATTCATATTTTACTTATTTTAAACATAAAGACTGGATACTCACTATTTTATTGTGTTCATTTCATATCCTGCACTTACGTTATTTTAATTGAAACTTGGAGATTTTCGTGAGGATTGTTTAGAGTTGAGATCTGGAAAAGTTAACCGAGTTTCTTTGTTTATTTGTTGCAAGTACTGTTTAATTGTTATTATTCCCTTCTTTCTTTATTATACATTGTATCCAGGTTATGTTATAAATGTCCCGCCGTAGCCTCGTCACTACTTCGTCTAGGTTAGGATCGGCACTTACCAGTAAATGGGGTCGGTTGTACTGATACTGCACTCTGCACTTCTTGTGAAGATCCAGGTACCGGCCAGAGTTAGGTGAAAGTAGTAGCTGATATCATTCACACGGAGACACGAGGTAGATCTACTGGCGTCCGCAGATTCCTGGAGTCTTATCCTTATTAGTGGTTTGTTGTTTTATTTCATTCAAAACAGATATATGTTTTCTTTCAGCCAAATATTTGTATGTATACTTTTGTTGTTCGTGAATTGTGACACCAGACCCCAGGGTGGTTATATAGTTAGTGTTAGCTCGTGTTTGGTTTCATCTTATCGAATATTATTCTTGATTGCATTTATTGGAAAGTATTAGATTTACTTTTTATTTTAAATTTTTCTATTCTGTTTAAGTAAACTTTTAAAAGAAAAGGTTAGTTAAGTTCTAACATTGGCTTGCCTAGCAAGTATGGTGTTAGGCGCCATCACGATCTCAAGAGTTGGGAATTTGGGTCATGACATCCATGATTGTTGGTGATGCTGAAAAAGAAATGGAATTAGAGTCCAAAGACGTCACTAAAAATATGGTTGACATTGACTCTAGTTCGGGGGAAAAAAGGATGTAAAAATTCGGGTGAATTTGCAATTTTGGAGGTTGAAGTCTCATTCCAAGCATTCCAAGTTAGGTGTCCAATTCATATCCTCCAAGTGAAGAGAAAAGTGATAAATTTGACTCGCATCGTGCCACAACATTAAATGCGATGTGGAAGGAAACCTATCATTTTCAAAATTTTAAGCTATATTTGAAATTTTCTTTTCTAGAATAGTTTATTATATTGTTTTTGACTAATCTGCAAAGTCTTAAACTTTTTGGAGGTTAATTGAGTAGGTTGAGATATTGGAGACAAACCAAAATAGTGGCTGCCCGGTTTTTTCCTATTAGATAACTGGTGCATCCACACCTGCAAAAATTAATGTGCAAATACGAAACAGTAGAAGTCATGCACCATATTGCAGATGCGCATTTTACGCAGAAGTGGATTTAAAACCGCAGAAGAGGCCACATAGAAGCGACTAATTTCTGCAGGTGCGACGGATTTGTTAAAGGGGAAAACCTCTCCTTCATCAGGTAAGATCCCTCTAATATGCTTCCTGTAAAATCAACACACACGCACAACCCCTTTCATATCTTGCTCCCCGTTCAACAAAACAGTCAAGGGTCTTGAGTCTAAGATTATTAGGTATACTCCTCTTCTCTCTCTTCGTTGTTGAATTCACTCGCTTACTCTTCTTCACCTCTGTCGCAATCTCCCATATCCCTTTATGCCTTAAGCCTTGATCTCTTGCCAAGATGAGTAAGGTGGTTTCTAATTGTTGTTTGGTTACCATTGAATTCTATTCATATGAGTAAGCCTTTGTAGGATAGGGCCTAGAAACTTGAAGGCCAGAATTTCAGTTATAATTGCCCACCAAGTGTTTGTGAAAATTCCCAACTGATCTTTGAATGTTAGTTGTTGTAAAATCATGTGTAATCAAGTCTCTTATTCATGTATGCACAAGTTTATAAGTCTTGAGTATAATTTGTGCCAAAATCATGATTGAGTTGGAAACAAATCAGCAGTTTTCTGGGCTTTTAAAAATTTGAAGAACATCGCTTGTGCAAAATAAAATGCTATGCGACACCGCACCTGCGTTGATAATTCTGCAGGTGAAAATCTTTGTTGAACAATGAAGCATCGCAGAAGCGGAACTTTTCCGCAGAAGCATTTCTGCACCTGCGCTTGTTTTTTCGCAAGTGCGATGACATCGTAAAATTTCTGAAAAATAATAGATTTGAAACTAAGGATTTTTGGGCCCATTAAGTTTGATTCTTTGACTAAATTGCAGTGTTTTAAATTTCTTAATATGACTTTGTTTACCTTGAAAATGGTAATGACAATTATCCTTGATTTTGTGGTTCTAAAAATATGTGGTTTATTTTTATACTAGTTATTAGGCAATAGATTCTAAGTGTAAGCTAGGAGAATAAGGTAAGAGTAAAGAAAAGTAGTGATATGCAAACCAAGCTATTGCAAAACAGGGTCTCGAGCTGGCCGAAGCAGGGCCTCGGGGTCGAACTATAATGCCTAACAGAGGGCGGTTGATGGAGGAATAACAGTATGGAGGGACTCGAGGATAACCCTTTATGATCAATAATGAGCAATAAATGAATAACAATTAATGAAAACCATAAATGAAAGGCAATAAATTCGTAGAACAAATGTTGAGTATGTTAAGAAGGCAGAGAATGTTCTTATTGTATTCAATAGTCATGTGTCCCAAAAAATGACAAGGATCCCTTTATATGTAAGGGGGAATCCCAACATAGTACATGTGTAATTATTACAAAGAAATACAACTGGTACAGCTATTTAATGGCTTGGTACGGACTTGTACCACTATTGCAGACTTGGTCAGCTCTAGTCACGTGCCCTTGGGAATTTCTCGCCTTTCCACGATGGTCATCGAGTTATACTGTACCGGGGTCAAGCACAATGAGCCTTCACTGTTCTTCCTCGAGGGATACACCTCGGGATCGAACAATGAATTCTTCTCCGAGCTCCTCGAGGTTAGTCACGGGGTGTCATAACGGTCCCAAAATTGGACTCCCCGATTTTGGCCGTACACATATAGTCCCCGCATTTCTTAGAATGAAATGATAAGAAACGATCTTGAGTTCTTGCCTCTTCGATAACTTCATTATGATGTCAGCCACGTGAGATCATTAAATGTCGTGGCAGAAAGGCTGCACAGTGGTCGTTGTCAGCACGGTTCCCAAAAAGCCCATGAACCGTTATTAGTCAACCTTTCCTCTTATCCAATATGCTAGAATGAGTCCTATAAATACTTCCATTTTTACAACACCTTCAAGCCTTCAAATCTTTGCTAACAGTTTCTCGCTTTCATCCTTCTTCTGCGTTCACTTCTTCATCTTCTTGCTTTGGAAATTTGTTATAGCCATGGCCAAAACTTCTAAAACGGTCCCTCAAAAATGGGGAATCACTTCTTCATCACGCTCGCCTAAGGGAAAATTAAAAGCACCTCTCCATATTGAGGAGTGCATTCCCGGTCCCTTCGAGACAACCTCCGATTTCAAAATTGATAGACAACCCTCGACACCGGTCCAATGCGATCCCATGGCTCGATACATAAGTGTGGTGACCGACGTGAAGAAGGTGAAGATAGATTTCCGCTGGGGGAAGCGATAAAAGTAGAAGTCCCTTCACGTGAGGAAAGAATAGTTACACATAAAGCTGGCTTCCTCAGCGTATATACGTATCATTTCACTTTAGGCCCCGTAAATCCTTCTTCTCCATCGATAGACCCAGTGATCCTCGATTTCTATCATCAGTATCGAGTGACGCTCGGTCAAATTTAGCCCTATTTTTGGAGAATTATCTATATGATTAGATATTTCTCGAACATGGTCGGGGGGATGTCCTTCACCCTCGATCATCTGATCAGATTATATAGCCCTCGTCTCTATCGAGGGTACTTAGAGTCTCTACTCTATGGTGAGCCTCGATAATCTTTTGGCCTTCTCAACTTCATATTTTTTACCTTCTAATTGGGCCTTCCTCCCCACAGGCCTTCGATAAGCTCAAGTCTGAGCTGCTTCGCTGTAAGGCTAATTTGCGGAAAGCCTTGGACGGGGAGAAATCTCTTAGGCTTCTTTGTGATAAGAAGACAAGAGAGTTTATACACCTTCGAGTGGAGATGAATCAAAGTCAAAATTATGAGGGCCATCTCGAGAAGCAGGTAACTTTCATATTAAGGGAATATCGACTTCTTTTTCCACTTTCCGAAACTAATGTTCGCCATCTCAGTTGCAGAGAAAAATCGAGGTGCTGGAACGTCTTTGGGGAAAAATCGATTAGGCCAATTTCGAACACAATGAGTTGAAGGCACATATAGGTACTCATGTTGCGGCTGAAAGGAAAGCTTTGGCTAAGGCTCCGCCCTCGAGATACAGCTTCGTAATGCTCGAGGAAGCAACTCAGTTCAGACGAGCAGGATTACCAAGCTTGAGACAAACCTTTTGAAGATAAAGATCGAGGCCGTGGACGCTCGATCCGAAGCCGAGGAGGTTCGAGCAAAAGTCGATAAGAAGGTGGACATCTACCTGAAATATGTCGCCGAGGCTCGTATAAAGTTGGGGGAGGCTTCCGATCGAGAGAGACTGATCAATGATTATGCCCGATGAAAATCTTGGAGGGAAACCCTCGAGGAGATCTATGTTAGGTGCTTCGACCTCCGGAGGATATAGAGAAGGCCAAGGCAGATGATTTCGACGCCAAATTCCTTATTTTCGATGCCGAAGACGATAAGGAATAGGCCGATGAGGGAGAGGGTCCTCAGGAGACCGATGGATCCGTAGTCCCCGAGGGAGAGAAAGACTAAGTCCCCGAGAGTAAACTAGGCTTTTTCTTTCTCGATTATTTGCATAGGTCTCTCAGCGAAGCATTGTAAATGTGTCTTTGTATCATTACATATATAAAGAAACCTTTCGGTTTTCCCTTTATATAAATTTCCACTTGTTTGTGTCTTTGTTTTTGTTCTGGATAATGATGCTCGATAATAATTAGTCCGATGAGTTGGACTTTAAAATGAAATTCTTGGGGTTTTGTGCTTGATGAGCAATTGGTAATAGCTGATAGTTAACCGTTTAGGTCTCATTCCTCGAGTCAGATTTTGACTCAGGCTCGTCGACCCTTAGGTTTTTCAGATCGACCCTGAGGCTCTTTAGTTTGGCCTGGAGGTTTTTTAGGCTAGCCCTTAGGCTCTTACGCATTGGGTCGATGTGACCTCTAATATGGATTGGCCCTGAGGCTTTTTAGGCTGGCCCTTAGGCTCTTACGCATTGGGTCGATGCGATTTCTAATGTGGATTGGCCCGGAGGCTTTTTAGGCTGGCCCTTAGGCTCTTACACGTTGTTTGGAGCTGATATGATTGAATCTCTTTATGTTTGGTCATAGTATTTTAGTCCCCAATTGAGGTAGTCTCGGCGTCTATATCGAGGGTATGCCTTTTTAGGGGTCTTACAAGTTCGAATATATAGCCTTGACTTTAATATCGGGATTATGCCTTTTTAAGGTCTTACAAATTTGGGCATGCCTTGTTGAGGTCTTACAGATTTGGTGTTGCCTCATTGAGGGCTTATGAGCTTGAGTTTGCCTCATGGAGGGCTTACAGGTTGAATGTTGCCTCATGGAGGGCTTATGTTTTTTAGCATGCCTCTTCGAGGTCTTACAAATTCAATATTGCCTCATGGAGGGCTTATGAGCTCAATATTGCATCATGGAGGGCTTACGAGCTCGACGTTGGATGGTCCGATGAGCTGACTATTGATAACAGTCCCCGAGTGTTCGGGAGTTTTTGGCGCTGGAGCCGTTTCTTGTGAAAATAGAAAACTTCTGAGCAGCATAAAGCGCTTTGATGATAATATATACTCCTTCAATTACTTGGTACAAGCATACATGTTTTCACCATCGAGGGTTCAATTATTCTATGCCGACACAGTTTATTCAACTGTTCGGTCCAATACATCAGTCTCCTGTCGAGACCCTTTTTGGCATATATCAATTTCTTCGAGGAGGTGATCTCCNCCCCCCCCCCCCCCCAGTATTTGAGGTTGATTGAAGAGAAGCCTCGAATACTTGACGAGTTCTCCTTAGGTAGCATATGGATGTTGCCTTGTTAAAAACTTTGTCGGTAAAACCCTATCGGGATAAAACCCGATCAAAGGAAAAGAGTGCAACGCATGCTTTAAAACCCAAGGTCTTTGAGTCGAAGGATGCTTCGGTGTCATCCATCGGACACATGTAAAAAATTAGTGTGAAGCACAAAATGAAAGGGGAGAAGGTTATACCTTAGCAATAATAGCGTTTGAGCATTGATATGTTCCAATTGCTTGGAAGTTGCTCGCCTTCCATGGTGGCGAGTTTGTAGGACCTTTGTCGATTACTCCGAGGACGTGGTACGGTCCTTCCCAGCTCGGGACTAGCTTCCCTTTATTTGGGTTTCGAGTGTTGAGGGTGACCTTCCTTAGAACTAAGTCTCCGAACCCGAAATGTCAGAGGTTTGTTCTCCTGTTATAATATCTTTCGATCCTTTGTTTTTGGGCGGCCATTCGGACCAGCGAAGCCTCTCTCTTTTCATCTAACAGTTCGAGGGCTGTAACATGGCCTCATTGTTTGAGTCCTCGGTGGCGTGCCGGAATCTAGCGCTTGGGTCTCCGACCTCGACCGGTATCAAAGCCTCGGTCCCATATACCAAAGAGAACATCGTCTCTCCTGTGCTCGACTTTGAAGTTGTTCGATATGCCCATAACACCTCAGGCAACATTTCTCTCCATTTTCCTTTCGCTTTTTCTAATTTCTTTTTCAAGTTTTGAATGACGGGTTTGTTTATGGATTCGGCCTGACCATTTGCACATGGGTGGTAGGGCATTGATAGGATCCTTTTGATTTTATGAGCCTCGAGGAATTTTGTTACTTTGCTTCTGATGAACTACTTCCCGTTATCACATGTTATCTCGGAGAGGATCTCGAATCGACACATGATATGATCCCAGATGAAGTCGATGACTTCTTTTTCTCTTATCTTCTCGAAGGCCTATGCTTCCACCCATTTTGAGTAGTCAGTCATAAATAGAATGAATCTAGCTTTACCTGGTGCCATTGGTAGAGGGCCGACGATGTCCATTCCCCATTTCATGAACAACCACCGCGATAAGACTGAATGCAGTTGTTCATCAGGTTGGTGAATCATTGGTGCAAATCTCTGGCACTTGTCGCATTTTCAGACGAATTCTTTGGTGTCCTTCTCCATGTTGTCCCAATAGTAACTTGCTCTGATCAACTTTCAAATTAAGGAATGGGCACCTGAGTGATTTTCTCAGGTGCCCTCGTGGATTTCTCGGAGTACGTAATTAGTGTCCCCTGGTCCCAGGAATACTGCTAAGGGTCCATCGAAGGTCCTTCTGTATAGAGTTCCATTTTCGTCGAGTGAAAAGTGGGCTGCTTTGGCTCGCAGGGCCCTTGACTCCTTTGGGTCCATGAGTAGCTTCCCACTTCCCAAATAATCAGTGTACTTATTTCTCCAATCCCATGTCAGAATGGTGGAGTTGATCTCGACATGGCCTTCTTCAATCACTGACTTGGATAGCTGTACAACAGCCCTGAGGAGTATGTCATCTTCTTCGACGGATGATCCCAGATTTGCGAGTGCGTCAGCATCGCTGTTTTGTTCTCGAGGTATGTGGACCAGAGTCCATTCTTTGAAGCGATGCAATGAGACTTAAAGTTTATCTAAGTATCTCTGCGTCCTGTCTTCTCGAACCTCGAAGCTCCCATTAACTTGGTTTACTACCAGAAGGGAATCACATTTTGCTTCGTTGACTTCTGCTCCCAGGACCTTGGCCAACTCGAGACCTGCAATCATAGCCTCGTACGCGGCTTCGTTGTTAGTCAACTTTGCAGTTTTTATAGATTGTCTAATCATACCGCCCGTAGGTGGTTTCAGAACTATGCTGAGCCCGGACCCTTTCACGTTCGAGGCACCGTAGGTGAATAGGGTCCATACTCCTGATGATGTGCCCATTTTTAGTAAGAGTTCTTTCTCTACCTCGGGCACAAGGGCGGGCGTAAAGTCGGCCACGAAGTCCGCCAAAATTTGGGACTTGATAGTTGTTCGGGGTTGATATTCGATATCATACCCCCCGGGTTCAATGGCCCATTTTGGACCCTTGTTATTTCTAAATGGGACCAAGCACAGCACTCAATATTGTTAATAAGGAATTGAATGAGTGTTTTCCTAAGTTCGGGGGTTAACCCCGTTCCCAGGTATACCTTTCGGTCTAGGAGATGTTCGACCAAAACAACCTGCTCCAGCTCTTCAATCGTTGATTTTGTTGGATCCGATTTTTCGGGGGCGACAAAGGTTCGAGGAGTGATGAAGTCTTCATCATCATCTTCGGGGGATTGTTTGTCCTCTGGCTCCTCCAAGGTGGAGGGTATGGATTTTGGTGCCACGTCGTGCACCGCGAACATCTCTCTTGCCAAATGCTGCTCTCCATATACTATTTTTAAACCGTCTTTTGTTGGGAACTTCATCATCTGATGAAGAGTTGATGGTCCTGCCCTCATGTTATGTATCCACGGCCTTCCAAGCAAGGCATTGTATCTCATGACGCCTTCGATGACATGAAACTTGGTGTTTTGAACTATATTGGATACGTTGATCGGGAGGATGATTTCCCCCTTCATTGTCTCGCTCTCCATGTTGAATCCATTGAGGATTCGAGAGGCGGGTATGATTTGATTGAGCAGTCTGAGCTGCTCCACCACCTTTGACCTAATTATGTTGGCCGAGCTACTTGGATCCACGAACACACGTTTAATTTGAATGTTATTCAAGAGAAAGAAAATTACCAGTGCATCATTATGTGGTTGAGACAAGGTCTCGTAGTCTTTTTACTAAATGCAAGAATGTCCTCGGGCATATAGCTCAAGTTTTCTTTTCTATTGCGGCGGATACTTTTGTTCGTTTGATCACGGATCCTTGGGGGACGTCGGTTCCTCCAATGATCATGTGAATGATGTGTTGAGGTTCTTTTGGTTCGTTCCTCATGTTCGCCTCTCTTTCTCGAAAGTGGCTCTTGGCTCAATTGCTGAGGAATTCTCGAAGATGCCCTTCGCCGATCAGCCGAGCCACCTCCTCTCTAAGCTGCATACAATCCTCGATCGTGTGACCGTGGATGCCGTGATATTCGCACATTAAGCTGGGGTTTCTTCGAGAAGGGTCTGACCGCGCGGGTTCCAGCCACCTGGTATCGCTTATCTTGCCCATGGCTGATATGATGTTCGAGACATCAATGTTGAAGTTGTATTCTGATAATCGGTGTGCCTCCATCGGCTCTATGTGTCTATCGAATTTGGCTTTGTTCACGAGTCCCCGAGAATTCTGACCTTGATTCCTCTTTCAATCGTTACAAGGTATATTGTGCCTCGGGGCGTTTCTTCGATCTTCGATTTAGGGTTGGTATCTTTCCTTGCTTAGCCTCGGTTCTGGAAACCTTGATTCATTCGCTAAGAGCCTGCTAGGGTATACTGAGCCCGAGGAGGCTCCCAATTGGTCGTCCTCGACCCTGATCTTTGACTGATACTTGTTGTGCATATCCGCCCACGTTGCGGCAGGATATTTAACCAAGTTCTGCTTTAGCTTCTTCGAAGCTATCGAGCTCCATTTGTTTAAGCCCTGAGTAAAGGCCTGCACTGCTCAGTCATCGGAGACTGGTGGTAATTCCATTCGTTCCATCTGAAAGCGAGATACAAATTCCCTTAGCATCTCGTTTTCTCTCTGTTTGATTTTGAAGACGTCGGACTTCCTTGTAGCGACTTTGATGGCGCCGGCATGCGCCTTTATAAAAGAGTCTGCCAACATGGCAAACAAATCTATTGAGTTCGGGGGTAGGTTATGATACCACATCATGGCCTCCTTTGACAGCGTTTCTCCAAATTTTTTCAACAGGACGGACTCAATCTCATCATATTTTAAGTCGTTCCCTTTCACAACACAAGTGTAGGCAGTAATATGCTCATTGGGGTCCGAGGTCTCGTTGTACTTCGGGAGATCGGGCATTATGAACTTCTTCGGGATGGGCTTCGGAGCCACGCTTGATGGGAATGGCTTTTGCACGAACTTCTTTGCATCTACACCCTTCAGAATCGGGGGCGCGCCCAGGATCTGATTGACCCTCGAGTTAAAGGTCTCCACCTTCTTGTCGTTAGCTTCTATCTTCTTGTCGCCTGATTCAATTCTCTTTGTGAGGTCTTCGAGCATCTTCATAATAGCAGGGCCGGTTGCTGATCCGTCGTTGCTCGACCTTTCCGGTGCCTGCTCGACTCGATGAGCCATTTTCGGTGGTGCTGTGCTTGGGGATTTTTGATGGCTTTGTAGCTGAGAAATATCCACTTGTTGCGCCTGTAACATTTCAAAAATTACATGAAGGCTAACTTCTCTTTCCTCCCGAGCTGGATTTTTCTGCGCTTCATGTTGGTTTTCCCGGTGTGCACTTTCATCGGTAGGAGAACTTATATCAACATGTTGGGCGTGGCGTGAGCCCACATCCACGGGGATTGGTACTGGTGCCACCCCAGGGTTTTGCAGTGGTACACCGGCGCCTGAAACAGCTACACCGTTCTCTCCATGATCTTCAGGACCGTTGTTTTCGTGTGCATTCACTAAGTTAGACATGTTTTGACCTGAAATCAAAGATTCTTGGACAAGAAAAAAGTGTGAAGAATAACTTGTGTTTTTAGAAAACCAGCACTAAAACAATCACTATTATTTTTAGCCACACGGTGGCCGCCAAACTATTTACCTTGAAAATGGTAATGACAATTATACTTGATTTTGTGGTTCTAAAAATATGTGATTTATTTTTATACTAGTTGTTAGGCAATAGATGTTAAGTGTAAGCTAGGAGAATAAGGTAAGAGTAAAGAAAAGTAGTGATATGCAAACCAAGATGTTGCAAAGCAAGGTCTCGAGATGGTCGAAGCAGAGCCTTGAGGTCGAACTATAATGCCTAACAGAGGGCGGTCGATGGAGGAATAACAGTATGAAGGGTCTCGAGGATAACGCTTTATGATCAATATATGAAGAACAATTAATGAATACAATAAATTCGTAGAACAAATGTTGAGTATGTTGAGTATTTTAATTTGTAAGCTTAACTTTTGTGTTTGTCTCATGACAAGAGCGCATAAACATTAATGTTAATAAAGCTTTGCCCAGAACTGAAGGTTTAAAATATGAGTAGTTAAAACCAAGACAGTCTAAAGTTTTGATTTTAAGTTTAGGTCTTCAAACTTTAAACCTTCATATTTGAAGTTGGCATCTGGCATCCGATGGTAAAGTTATTCGTGTTAAGTTAGGGACTTAGGGTTATGTTTATCCAAAAATTCTACATAGTGATGATTAGAGTTGGCAAAATTGTTAAAAAAAAATGGGTTATATAATGAACTTTTTTAAAACGGGTTGAATATGGATAAGAACCATATTATCCATTAAGAAAATGAATAACCAATGAGTTTAACTTTTATATTTGTAAAGCCTCAAATTGAGGGTTTCTCAAGTTTGGAAGATTAGGAATTCTATCAAAAGTGATCATATTGAAGAAGTCATGGATAATATGAATACATAATATATTTTTATCCGTCTCAAATACTGGTCGGGTCGAATAATTTATCCATTTTTTCCGCCCGAAGTTATGACTAAATTTTAAATAGTTTTGGAAAAGCGGCTATGCTTTAAACGTGCCAGAAGAAGCCGTTATGTGGTGTCATTTATTTGCAGCTCTCAGATATATATATATATATATATCAAGATAAGAGACAAAGACCATCAACAAAATGGCGTGTGGGAATCTCAGAAGCATTTTCCTGACGGAAACATGGAGACCTCTTCCCCGGAAATCAACTCGGGCATTTTTTCATACTCAGAAAGGCACCAAAACCAATTTAATAAGATGTGGCTGTAATTTCATCAATTCCCAAAATTATAAAAGAAGTCAGTATCTGAAGTGCTCTAACAATAAAAGCCCATTGGCATCTGAGGGTGACTCTGAACAAGGTCCTCCTCAAGAAGCTGTCCTTAAGGCCATCTCAGGTCCACCCAAATTCTATCTTTTTTTCCTTTTAATTTAGTAATACAAGATAGATGTTTAACTTGTATTGAAATTATTTTTGAATTTATTAGAAGTGTCCAAGAGTGAAGGGAGGGTTGGACAAACAACGAATGTCATAATTGGAGGCACAGTGCAGGATGATGCTACTAATGAGTGGCTTGCTCTCGATAAAAAAGTGCGTTTTCCTAAATGGATACAAACCTTTCTTCATTTTGCAATATTGATTTTTTTGTAATTGACAGGTGAATTCTTACCCTACTGAAAGAGGATTTACAGCTATTGGTACTGGAGGTGATGATTTTGTGCAGGCTATGGTTGTTGCTGTTGAGTCAGTGATACAACAGCCCATCTCTGAGGTAAGTGAAAATGATAATACACTAGTTTTGCACTCATTTAGATTTGGATGACTATATTACTTATTAAATTTGACGATTTAAGACTTGGGAAATTTGGGGGATTACATAACTAGCCTGAGTTGGTATTTTGTCTTCCAAAGTGTCAATCTGATGATGGCAGGATTATCTTTTCTAGTGCTATATAGCCCATAGGCATATGATATTTGGTATTAATTGAAATCAAGTTAATGAACTAGTTAGAACTGTGTGAATAAGTAGCAACTTAGCTATGTAATTAAGAATGATCATCGAATTAAGAATGCTTGTGTGATAAAGTAATAGGAGAAGTTGTGAGGTTGCCTTTGAAATGAGGTTGTCTATGCTTAGATGCAATTTTCATTACAATATAATATTATGCATTGCCCAACAATTTCTGCCATTGGTAATTTGCTTGAATATTGAGTTGGAAACTATGAGATAAGAGCTCAAATGAATGTGAAGTTAAAATTTTCCTTCAACTTAACAAGTTCATATGAGACATTAAGGCTTTAACGATCTTCCACGATGAGGAACACAACTGCTCCTTGGCTTACCATAAGCTTCATTTAAAGCATTTAGCTTCAAAGAAAGCATAGTGTGAATAGCCCAGATGCTTTGGTCTAGTGGTAAGAGCACAATGCGTGATGCATGGGTTAGGCACATATCACGTGTTTGATCCCTGCTGCAGACAAAAGCATGGTATTTAAGTGAGAAGAGTAGAGAGGATCCATTATCCACCGAGTTTCGAACCGTGCATCACTAGCCTCAGGGATTTCTCGGTTATTAAATTTTTTTTATTATTGTAAGTAACTCTTAGTAGCTAGACTAAACTAATGAAAATTTTGATGGTCTATGATAGAATTCTGCTTTCTAATATAATATAAGCAGCTGAAATGAACTTTTGAGTTCCTTCAACTTAGCCAAGACAACCAACCCACTTCCTTAAACTAAATACAAAATGTAAAACGTTTTTCACTATTTCTCGAGGCGAACTTTGAAGAATCAAGGAGCTAGATTACTGTCACGACCCAAAATCCCACCAAAGATCGTGATGACATCTAATACACTGGTTAGGCGACCAGCAATTACAACTACCAAATATTCAATAACAATAGAAAGAACTACAACAATTTGCTAAATTAGGTTTCTGCCATAGATAATAAATCTTATACCGAAGTAAAAGTACGGAACAACGTACAACCCTCAGAAATGGTGTCACCAAGTACATGAGTTCTACTAAGTGCTAAATACAAAGGTTTGAAGTAAATACAATACTGTTTGAATCAAGTAACAGTAATGAAGATAAGGAAGGGAACTCTAAGGCCTGCAAACGGGTATGCAACACTACCTCGAGTCTGCAATGTCCACAGTTAAGCACCTCTATGAACTCTGCTAGTACCAATAACTTATTTGCATAAAAATATGCAGAAGTGTACCATGTGTATATCCGACCCACCCAATGTACTCAGTAAATATCGAGCCTAACGAAATGGTGATGAGGCTAAGACATGCCACTTACTTTATAAGCCGGTGCAAGTAATAAACAGAAAACAAAACAAGAGAAAAGGTGCATAAGTAATAAAAGGGATAAAATAAGAGAATTAATAAACAAATTTCACGAATATAACAACATAAGCATAACCTTATGAACCAATTCGACAAGGGAGAAGTAATACCAAAAAAATAAGCACAAGATATCATATCCGTAGCGGCGAGCAACTCGATCCCATAAAATTAAAATTGCGGAGTGTAACCCGATCCAATGGCCATATCGTTGTGCTGTGCAATCCGATCCATCTATACCAAACATATGTATATCAACGACAAGAATTGTAAAATGCATATATATATATATATATATATATCAGTGTTTTAAAAAGCGATGAAGCGATCGCTTAAAGCGAGAAGCGACGCGAAGCGATGCGAAGCGATGCCTTGTCGCTTTTCCATGCCTGAGGCGAGGCGACCACACGAAGCGCTCGCTTCAGTAGAAGAAGCACGAAGCGATCGCGAAGCGAGAAGCGACAAAGCGCTCTCTTTTGTGGTGGAGGGGTCAGTTTTAAGAAAAAAAAAAGTTTGGGTCAGTTTTTTTTTTAAAACAAAGTTTGGGTCTATTTTTTTTATTATACAAAACAGACCCTAACCTAAGTAAAGACCATTTCT